>JAHZNK010000257.1:0-10862 GCA_027744615.1 Lepidocyrtus cf. nigrosetosus NNG-2020 | reverse complement strand
CCAACCACCAACCGTTTCAAGTTCAAAGTAAATAAACTCTTTTTTATTTAAACAAAAGTATTTCTATTTTTATGAAAAGTTATAAAACATGACAAAAGGTAGGATACATCGAGAGCTGGTCCTTTATTTCAAGTTTGTGTAATTAATTACAAAGGACAAATAAACTGTTCCCTTCTTTTGGAAAAGACCACACACTTGTGTTTACATTTTTCAATGCTCAATCTTGCAAAATAATTCGCAATCTGTTTCCAAAAAATTGAAACGAAGAAAGTTCAATGTTTGGTCAAAATATTTAATGTTTTTGTGTTTAGATTGAATTGAAAAGGAATGTTTTGGATTTCCGTTCCATTAGAAAAGGAACCCATTTTTCCTTTTCAAAATAGACTTCCTACCCGTCTTTGAATAGATCAAAGGAAACTAGAATTCATTGTACTGTTAAGGGGACATAGAGAACAGTTCATTTTTTAGGTTCATTTCATCTAACTCCGATCACATTAAATTTTCCAAAAGTGACTTTGATTTCCTCCTTTAGAAAGTTAAAAGTTCATTTGCCCCTTTCTTCCTACTTCGTTGGTTGTCGTCCTGTATTTATTATACACTTCAAAGGAAAACTGATATTTTAAGTAGATAAATAAAATTGTGCAAATCTTTTTAACAGGAAAGAACAAGAAATAGCAAGATGTTCTACTGTTGCATCTCTGAATCCATTATCATCACCTTTCACAAGAGCAGACAACCACAAATATAAAACTTTAAGTAATATTTTGAAATTATTTAAAAGAGGTTTATCAAAAGCTTAACTCAAAGGGAAGGACGACATTGCCCCATCTCTTAGTTTTGGTTCATTTTAGGAAGATTACATTTTAATAATATTGTCATCTACAAAATCATCGTCATTTTGTACATATTTTATCTGAGAAAGAAGCATAAAATGTCAGATATGAAAGGAGTAGGCGGAAGGTGAAAGGATAATGATGTAAAGGGGCCCAAGTTTAAATTTCATAAACTCATAAGTTTCAATTTACAAAATATTGCGAAATGCTTCACACATGAATCATACAAGTGCAATGACAGTGACAGCGGTATATAAGGTTGGAATAAGAATATGAGAAAAGAAGTTAAATATTTATTTAAACACGCGGTATGCTCATATAACATAACGCAATACTTTATCATTATTTTCAAAAGTGTAGGCGACTTTCTAAATAAGCTGTAGTTTGTAAATAGGTATAAGTATTTGGAAATGTACAAAAAATGTCCTTTTTTCTTTCAGGCTGCAGTTGTTTCCTTCCTGCCCTACTCCAATCTCCAAATAACCTACACAAGCGGAAAGTGAGTAACCACTGCTCTTTCCAAGCAGAAGTGGCAGAAGCCTTCACGAAGCAGCAGCAGAAGATGTATTAGTTTCGTACGAGAAAAAATTTATATTCGTGTACAAATTTTTTGTCTTTTTTGGGAACAAAGAAAGGGCCAGCAAATTTTCTCTATGACCCCATACATGTAAGAGGCTATAGTATTTCTAATAGTAGAACTTAACAACCTTCACAAGGAGAAAAAAGAGATAGAGTTCTGTGTTCCATATCACACTTTTAGTACCCGAGACCGAGTACCACCAGTCAAAGTGTCGTAGGGAATGATTGGGATTTATTACGTTCAAAGTTAATAGGAAACGGAAACTAGTGCGACAAGCTCTTTACTCCAGTAACAGAAGAACAGAAGGGGAAAGAACGAGAACAAAGTACTTTTTTCTAGAGGAAAGTAAATTTTGGATAATGAAAAAATGATACGTGTAGTAGCTCAAGTCAAAAGCACTCTTGTTCCTCTCATCACCATCTCTTTCTCTTTGTTCAACCTCTTTCCTTCTGAAAAAGATAATGCAGTTGGTGGATGCTGCTGTTGAAGGGATAAGAATAGCAGCAAAAGTGAATAATGAAACAAAGATATTGTCTACTACAACAAGAAGAACAGAAGCTAATTTTAATAGTTTTCTTAATAACAGTAACAATAGTAGTGGTGGTGTAATGATTTGGATAATGAAAAAATGATACGTGTAGTAGCTCAAGTCAAAAGCACTCTTGTTCCTCTCATCACCATCTCTTTCTCTTTGTTCAACCTTTTTCCTTCTGAAAAAGATAATGCAGTTGGTGGATGCTGCTGTGGAAGGGATAAGAATAGCAGCAAAAGTGAATAATGAAACAAAGATATTGTCTACTACAACAAGAAGTACAGAAGGTAATTTTAATAGTTTTCTTAATAACAGTAACAATAGTAGTAGTGGTGTAATGACGACAATGAGTTTTGTAGAGAATTCACTTCCTACATCATCTTCACCTTCACCCTTTCTTCTGTCATCATTTCCTTCATCTTCGGCATCCCTAGAGAGTATCAGTAGCGGGTTAGCGGCATCAGCCTCATCGCTAATATTTCCCCCAGCACATCACCGTCACCACCATAACATAATCAATATTGGAGGAGGTCGACTCACAAAAACCGTGGGAAAGAAGTTGATTAACACTGCAGCTTCAATGGCCGCAGGTGTGATCGATAGTGCGGTGTACAAGCTCTACATTTTCTCCTCCATCCGCTTCTTCCTTGTCATCGTCATCCTCCTCAACTTTAGCCAGTTTTTCAAAACAGTATTATGAACCAGAGGCTGCCGGAATCTTCTCAACGTTCAATGGGGGTTCCTCATCTTCCGACCAAATGAATGAGCTAGCAGCGATGAACGACTCACTCCTCGCCACCGCCAATTCCTCACTACTATCCTCACAAACGCATGGGGAGTGGCCTGTTCGTGATCCCCTCTTCATAACCATCCCAATCACAGTGATCTACGTAATTATTCTACTAATTGGACTGCTGGGCAACGTAGTTACTTGCATTGTCATTGTTCGATCTCGCTATTTACGACCCTTTGTTATGCAAAAGTGGCAAAACAAGCTGTCTCGGGTGGTTAGACAAATCCTTATCATTTGGGTGATTTCCATCTCGCTTGCGGTGCCCCAGGTATGTCAATCTTTTTTGTCACTATTGTTGCAATTATATGGAGTAGTCTTCCGATGCGTAGTGTTTTTATTATTAGAGGAATCATCATCATCATAATCATAAACCAGGAAATTATTTGCTTCGCTTATTCCATTTTTATCAAGCTTGTATTATTTGATTGATACTAAAGGATAACTTTGTTTGAGATTTAACTGCTTTCGGCAGCATTGAAGAAATGTTTTTCTTGTTATTATTCTATTTGCCTTGCCGCTTAGGCTTGGATCTGGTAAAACTCTCTTTGCCATTAAATTACATTATTAAAAAGGAGCGAAAGTGCGACGCAGGCGACGTCAGGTCATTGCCGCCAGGAAAGCAAAATAGATAAACAATAACAGTTCATTTAAAGGTAGATGGAAAAGCAGGAAGAAGAGAGTTTATCATTTATCATCCTTTCCATTGCCTACCTAGGTTTACTCTAATTATGAGAGACATTATTTGTGGTGACTTTTTGCGAGATTCCCTGAAATTTCACAGAAGCCATCAACTAATACGTCAATGAACAGAAGGGAGAAAGTGGGAATGGGGAAGAGGTTCCCTATTTATGTGGAAATTCTTGGCTTTTCCCTATTGCTTTTTTAATTCAAGTTAAATATCAATCTTGCGTTCATTAACCAAATGGAAAGTTACCAATGAGAAGAGAAAAGAGTAATTTATGGAGAATAAAAAGTGAAGTGTGAAACAAACGCTGCCGCTGCTTAACCACTCTCACTAGTCGTTGAAATGAAACTGCTATGATGATGAACACGAAGCGAAACAAAACATTTAAAATTTCATTGCGAAACACAAGGTTGTGTAAAATTAAAACAATGCAAAACTAAAATGAGTTTTTGGCTTTCCCCTTCTTCATTTTTTTCCGGCATGAGTAAATGACTATGAGTGAAATTGTGATGTTGTTGATGATTATGGAACGATAATGGCTTGTATGATGAAAATGGACCCTTGCTGTCGCTGCTTATTTCCACAGAAGCGTATTCTTCCAGTCTCATACCAATTTCAGTAACTTTCCGCTTTGAAACGTTGTTGATTGCTGGAAAAATATGTCGATATGTCGCGGATGGAAAAAGTTATCAAATTATTCAACAAAACAGACTATTTGTACCGAAATTGCTTGATTATAGAGCGGCGTAACTAGTAACTTTTAAAGGTTACAGTGTTGCTGAGAGTGAAGATGATTCCAACCAAGGGTAAAAAACCGCGTAAACTTTGTATTTTGGTGTTCTTACTCTTGTCGTTTATTTTTATTGACATTGTCAAAACAAAATATTTTTTTCTTTTAAGAGGGACGACTTTTTCTAGATTCATTTTATCTGTGCATAAAAAAAGTAAGAAACTACAACAGCATGACACAGTTATATACTCAATTCATTGTAAGTAACCAAAAACGTGAACAGTTAACCTTGTTTTCTTACTTTGGTAAAAGATGAGTTCACTTTTGCTTGGATATAAAAAGTGGATGAGCTTCTTTTAACGGAAAGAAAAAGGATTAAGCTTGACAAGTGTAAGATAAGCCTCATCAAGTCATGGCGATGATAATGGCAAAACTTGTTTATCCAAATTCTTGTCCAGTTTACATTTTAGCTTTTAGGTCTCGTTAACTTCATCCTCTTCTTTCATCCTTATCAATGCCAAGATGGAAATTTTCATTTGACATGGCAAAGCCATGGCCTACATTTCACAAGCATGTATGATCGATCATCACCACAAAATGATCGACTGATCATGAATCATGATCCTACTCTAATGTCTCAAAGCAGTTTCTTCTCCTCTCAAGGCTGTATTATCATTAAATTCTGTTTTGAAGTCATACAAAACATATTGATGATTTAATCATAAAATAAGCAAATTATATAAAACCATAATAAATAAATACAAGATAAAAAATAAATTGACAGAGTATAAAAATAAATCTAAGTCAACAGAGCGTTCGCATTCGCAACAAATCCTTTCTCAGTCTTTTTTACTGCTTGTTGCTCGTTTTGCTAAATAGAGGGATCAAAAGGTTATTCAAAGTTTATGTAAAATAACGAGAAAAATGTCAATGGCCCGCATAAGCAATCTAATCTTGGTATTATTATTACCTACCTAAACCATAAACTAATTGGGAGTATGAAATTGTCACAAAAATATTCCCTTTGANTATTACCTACCTAAACCATAAACTAATTGGGAGTATGAAATTGTCACAAAAATATTCCCTTTGATTTGATTTTGAGGAGAGTACCTATCTTCTTCTTGGTTAATTCTTAACACCCACACGTAAGTGCGACTAGACGGTTACACGAGCTTTTCCAAATGCTTTTACTTACAGCTAAATTATCACTCATGGATTTAAGTTTAAAAAGTCAGAAATTAATGAAGCGAGGTGATAGCAGTAATGTGCTAAATCAATAATACCTACGTACTATAATAAATTCTTGCTTGGCCTGTTGACGTTTTAGGCTAAAATCTAGATAATCTTACTTTAGAAGTTATTTTCATTCTCAGCCTTACATAAATCTTCCACTCTTATTTTGATTTAAATAGCTATATTGCCTATCCACTTTGGATTAAATTTTATTGTAGCAGATAAAATTGAGTTAACTCGTCATCCATCATCATTTTAATGGTAGATGATAAATATATTAGTTTCATTAATAATGCTCTACTTGTAGTTAAAATGTAAAGAAATAGTAACTGTACTCACGTTTATGACAAAATTTTCATGAAAAATATTTCGTAAGTTTTAGTAAAAAAGGGCACGTGATAAACATTTTATATTATTGTACAATAACGATGAGGAAACTTTTGAATATTCAAAGTTATATTGTTGTTCTGCTATAGGCTTTTTATCTCTTTTCTCTGCGAAACTCATAATTATGATGATCATTCATGTAAGCTTGCGCCATGATGATTATGATGATGAAGAAACTGCCAATTTGAACCCGCTATTGTCCTCCTTGTTTCACTGTTCCAAAACATGAGACTTGGCTGCTCGTGTGCGGGCTCCTCTTCCACCTACTCCTCCTTGGCTTAACACAACTCATTTGTAAGAGAATTAGAAGCAAGCAATAAAAATGCTTTTAGTCTTTATTAACTCATTAAAATTTCCATCTAGGCACGACAAGCCTTGAAATTATCTTAAAAATCTCTCTCCTTTCCCTATTATTTTTAGGTGTTATGTTATAACTGTAATTAGCAGCGCTTTTCTCTGCTCTAGCTCCAACTCTGAAGTTAAAACAGAAGCGGAGGAAAGTTGCAAAAAATTGGCAAAGTTCTTTATCTGATCTAAATCCTTGTTTCTCTAGTCTCCATACAGCTTTTTGTTGAGGTGCCACCACTGGTGCGCCAGTATTTGCACAAGCTAATCGAAAAAACAGTAACAGAGTCATTAAAAAGACTATCATCATCGTCATGGAAGTCATTTCATTTCTATTCTGCTAATTCAGCAGATCTCCTACGCGTTGACTAGCGGGAGAAAAATATCCTAAAAATTTAGTTAAAGACAGGAAATAAGTTTCTGCTACGGTTTATTATTATTTGGTACTAATTCAGCTCAATTAAAGCCTCCATTAATATAATTTAATTTCCAGTCCAAAAGGAATAGAAAACGATAAAGAACAAACGGTTAGTATTCGTAATTGCTTCTGATGAATGTTTTCCATTAATTGAATTGTTATTATCACGACGGGTTTACAGTTTAATTGGAAAGTTAACAAACGAGCTTAATAAAATAGTTGGCATGTTTTTCTTCACCGCATCAATTGCAGTTTAAACTGGATTTGATTGATTTAGTCATTTGAAATAAAATGAGAAAAACTATATTTATTGGCCTTTGGATGTGAAATCTCTTACAAATTTTATGATTCACGGGTCATTTAATAATTTTAAAAAGGTTGAACATGGCTTGGACTACAGCGCCTCATTTTATTGTTGCAGAAAGGAAGAAAGTTATTAAAAAGAGTCCTTTTGTTGCAAACTCAATCTTTTCTATTCCTTTTGGACTGGAAATTAAATTATATTAATGGAGGCTTTAATTACAGCGCCTCATTTTATTGTTGCAGAAAGGAAGAAAGTTATTAAAAAGAGTCCTTTTGTTGCAAACTCAATCTTTTCTATTTCCGCATTGTATTCACCATTCAAACTAGTAGTTACCTAAAATGGGTTTATTATGCTCATTATAGTAACTTTTTAAACTTTACTTTAGCACGGAATAGCTCGGTTTTTTAAAAACAGAATTCTTTCCACTGGTTAAATTCGTGTTTAACATAAATTCCGCCCCACAGCACTCTCTGCGCTGTTTTTGTACTTGTGTAGTAATAATAGCAAATGAGCAGTGAAGACCTTGAGGGTTTGGAATTTACACGCTCAAAGGCCTATTAGAAATGTTCATTTTATGCGGGTAGCTAATAATATGGCATGGTCCTGCTTAAAATGAAATTTATTTTCTACACGTGTACCCCTTCCTCCTTCTAATTTGTAATGCCTTTTTCAGATCATTCTTTTTCAGTGTAAGAGAGAGCAAAAGAGAAAGGAATGGATTGAACAGAGATTAAGTATATGCTTTAAATAAAAATGTTTTAAATGTCAGACTTTGCCTGTCGGCTGCTCCTGTTGATGGAAGTCATTTTGCAGGAAAAAGCAGATCTGATAAGAAAAAGATAAGGATGTAATGTATAACCATAAAGTGTTGCTTGGAGGAAAAGAAAACAGTTTTATTCTTGTTCAAAGTTCAAGAAAGGCTGTTCCGTTTTTTATCGTTTTTCCTTCAGACAGACTGAACGTTTTCACAACTCTTCAAAATCGTCGTGCTTAAACCCAATTCATGTAACGGAAAGCGGTTTTCATTTTTACAGAAGGCTGACTTTTCTTCAACGATGTTTTTGGCTTTGAAAGATTGCGTGACTAGTGACTTGCTGATTGTACGAGTGAAAAAAGCTGTGGCTGCAGCTTTCTTTGATGTGAACCTGACTTGAGCTTTTATTGCGATTCGCGAATATTTACATTTGAATGGATCCAGTATTTTTAATTCAGTGGTGAATACTTTTTAGGTACTACTGGTGTTAAATATTTATTCAAGGTTTATATTTTTAAAGGAGGATTGAGGTGGGGAAGAGATAGGTTTCTCCTATCATTATCACATCCTGCGTAGTTTTTTGAAGGACAATGTCATGAAATGTAAGTGAAGGATTTGGCGTTCCCTTTTTTGTAAGATGTGATAACGATGATACAGCTATTGATGAACATGCTCCACGAAGACTAGGAAATCATTTTGAGATATTGTCAAAAACGTGAGAAAGTCGATGAGATTTAGATGAATGGCGATGACAACACAACAATTGGTACATACCTTACTGAAGACGGTTTTAAAAATCTTCGAGAAATCCAGTTTTCTATGATTTTTGAGTTGACTATGTCTAGTATGTACAATATGACGCAAAGCCTTCGCGTGCTTTGCCATTTGTCAGACAATGACTTTCTTTATCAGAGGATTCACTCTGATGATGTTAATACTAGGTTTTGGTATATCTGCAAATCTTTAGATTTTTTTAGAATTTTATAAGAAGGTCTATCGGCTATGAATGGAAGGCTTTCTTTTCAATCGAATGAAAATTTAACCAGTTTCCTTCCACACGATTGTAACTCTGCAGATTTTTTTCTGTGGTATTCTCTCATCAATAATAAAACGAAAAGGAAATATATTTTTATCCTTAGTATTGCTGTGAAGGTGAAGCACATGTCATTTTTCATTGTTTAGGTTTAATGTAATACGAATAATAATGCAAAGGATTCCTCCATGAAATGATTTACTTCCTTTGTAAAACGTGTTTTCAATACATTAAGAAAAGAAAGCATCGGTGAAAGAATTGTATAAATTGGTGATCCAATTTTTATTATTCTTTTTAAAGCGTTTTGTCTGCTATTGAGTATGTGATCATGTGAATTTCTTTTAAAATTCACATCATCATCAGCACAACCACCTCCATAAAGATAAATTAATACCTAACAGGAAATGGCGATGGGGAGGGAATCCTCCCTGTTTCGATGTGAAAATGGAATTTTATTGGAAACCCTTTTATATCATTATTCGCTTTGATTGTAATGCATGAAAATCAACCTGCATTCGAAACAAGCTTTCAGTCTATTCAAAGGTGAGGTAGCTATTTTAATAGAACGAGGTAGACAAAATAAGCATTATTGCTTACAATCGACGGCCGATCTCCTGGTTTAACATTTCTTTGACTTTTAAAAACATGTAGGCCATAAAGAAAGCTTGTGGAAAGGATTCTTGCTCATCGAAAATAAATTCGTTCCGCTCCAATTGATTAGACAAGCAGTATTCAGCAGCGTTTTTTGCAGAAAAAGGAAGGAACCTCCTTAACAGCTTGTCTGAGATGTTAATGCGAAATGGTAATGAGGTGTGTGAACGCTCACATTAGTGTATATATCCGTAACAGATAAAATACCTACATATATTTTTAATATTATTTCCATTAACTTTTAATTTAAAGTTTCCAAATTTATTTTGTTAATTTAACCTTGATTCAAACTACAAAAGTATAAGTTAATTGTATGATTAATAAGGAAGTAATTAATTGACTTTTTATAAAGTTTCAACTTCCTCGTAAAACTAATTAAAGTACATTTTGATTATAAATTTCCGGGAAATTGTAGCTTTTTTTCTACATTACGCACGGATTCTTTTCTCTGCTTTTAGCATGTTACTTGATATCCAGGCAGATTTTGGAATATTATTCGCAATATATTCAAACAAGTGTAAACCATTTTCGTGTGGAAATAGTAGAAAAGCTCATCTTTCAAATACAATATGGATTCATACAGATCCAACACATATGAAGCTGCAAATAAAGTGAAAGTAAATTATTAGGATGAGTAAATTCGACCAAGATCAGCTGAATACAAAATATTAAATTTGTCTCTCAGAGAAAATTAGCTTTTAGGATAAAATTGCAAATTTGCTCTTCCAAGTAAAAACAGGGAATTGTAGTTAGCATATGAAATATAATAATAATGCGCAGATCCCTGCACATTTTCGAAGATTATGAAACGAGGTCTCTTGTAATATCAACCATGAATGTTATTGAATACACAATTTTTCTTTTGAATTTTAAATAGGTATTATTTTCCCTTTCACTACTTGCATAAGCTTTGTTTCGTCTCCGCTCTAGTTTTGCTTGAATTAGATATTAACGATGATGATTCAGCACAATATGAATATGTACGTGGAATAATTAAGCTGGTGCAACGCTACTACTGCATATAAAGCCATTTTTGCTTGTCGAAATAAATTTTGTTTTTCGGAAGTGAACGCACGCTTGTATAAAACTAGTTTGGACAAAGCCTCTCAAAGGGTATCCCCTACTTTGCCCCACTTCCACCTGCCCCACAGACACATGCCCTACGCAACATCCCCCACTGGTCAGTTGCCCTACAGGTCATATGCCCCACTAGATACCTGCCCCACACAACAATAGCCCTACTGTATCAAAACCCCACTAAATATATGACAAACAGAATATATCTGTATTTACATTTTCTGACTAAAGAATTATAAAATTAGGCACCACATATTGTTATCAATGTTCAAAATACCCTAATTTTAAATTTATAACAAATTATAAACAGTAATGCTAACTTATGAACTGTAAGAGTAACTTGACGCGTCGGATATTGTAAATTAGACAAGTAAACCTATTTAATTTCTTTGGCTAAAGAAAGTAGGTTTATGTGGGGCTAATTGCAGTAGGGCTAAGGTCTTGTGGGGCAATCATTCGGTAGGGAAATTGTCCTGTGGGGCTAGACGACTGTAGGGCACGTTG
>JAHZNK010000256.1:0-12955 GCA_027744615.1 Lepidocyrtus cf. nigrosetosus NNG-2020 | reverse complement strand
ATAGTTAATTGTTATATTTCTATCGCGCACATACCTAGTCCAAAAAGCTTTCTTTATGAAGGAGATTACAATTTCAAAAAAATTGCAATTGATGATGGCACTTTGTAAAAGGTGAAAAAGACGATACCTTGACAGTACAACAAACGGATAAAGCAATACAAAACATTGTTTTTAATGCCAGAAAACGTTTGATTTATAAGCACATCTTGAATTTTACAGTTGTTTTGGGAGAGTTGGGTACCTTTATTTCTTGCAGTTTTTGTCCCTCCAGATTTTGCTTGATTTTAGAAATTAAGTATTTTATTAAATATTATTGCAAAGTCAAAAATGGTTAAAATAAGTGTCTTTGTAAAGTTTTTGCCCATCCCCAAAATACTTTTGGCAGTAATCAAGCATAGTGACAACAATTTAGATTGACTCTCCTCCGTGTCCATTAACGCAAAGCGGAGAGCGAATCTATTTTCCTAAGATGGTACCTGGCAGTACGCCTTTCTTAACCGTATCCATTTTTTATTATTTGACTTTTTTCTATCATTCCATTTTATTCAACTTCGTTGTGCGAAATTGTTGACCTATTAAGTCCATCTGACCAAAGCCCCTTTTACCTCGCCACCACCGCAACATAACTTTCAAACCTCTTTACTACCCACAGTGTTTTATTATTAAGGATGACCTCTGGCACTTTTGCTACTTATCCCTGTAGTACTTTCGTACAAAAATGTAAATTCTATTTTACAAGAATTTGAGGTTAATGAGATCCCAATTTGTAATCATTCTTTTTCATAAATAGGGATGGTTTTTGCCCTCTTTTAGATTGCAGCTCTAAAACGAAAAAATTGTGGTATACTTATCAACTTCATACACTTAAAAAGTGATGATGAATGGGTTCTGTCTATCCCAACAAAATCTCTTCAAAAGACCAGACTTTCCTTTCAAGGCAAATTACACTTGAGAATTATTCAATTAGCTATACCATAAATTATTAACTCCCAGGGCTTGGTCCCTGCAACTTGTCATTGGGCAGATACTTATAACTAAAACACACAACGGTTATAAGAGAGCTACCGCACTATTCAGAGGAATCAATTAGAAATACTTAGCCAATTTCTAATTCCACTCCAATGATGGTAAGATTCCTTCAAATTAGTGTGATGTTTGCGCAGTATTCAATCTTCTTGACACTACCATGCAACTGCTTTTGAATTAATCTACGAGGTTGATGGACAAATACGGAAAGATACCGCCTCATTAGTTTTAAGTTCCGGCCTCCTACTACCAAAACTTTGCTAATTATTGATGGAAACGCCAGTTCAAATGCAAGGATTGGACATTTTTCCAAATTTAGACAAAGTATTTTGATTGCATGATAATTATCATTACCATATATTATTATCGCTATTATTACTCTTTCCTTATGGCTGAAACATAACTTATTTTAAAGAGAGATACAAAAATAACTTTTTCTTATCTTTATATCAAGAACATTGTTTTTCTCCCAACAAAATTTTCTCCTCAACTTTCAAAAATATTTACGATGGGATTTTAATTGATTACTCCAGAAAGTGAATTTAGGCTAACAAACAATGGACTAGAGCATCCTTTTGATATTCTAATATTTGAGCAATAATATACTGGAACATTGAGAGAATAAAATTTTACAATGCATGGATTTGAGGTGTCTCTTTACTCATGTTTTACAACTTTTTTTATTTATTCTCAAAACATGTATGTGGCTAGTTATTCTTCAATTTACGACCAGAAGCTTGTATGAAGATCATAAAGCATTTTGTTCGCACCCAGCTAGATTGCAGTATTGCGAACGTTTATACTGCATATGAAAGGGAAGATTAAGATTGGCAGTTTCCTCAGGATCTTGGTGGACGTATGACAAACATGCCTTGAATTAAGATTGCTTCAGATATTTTATAGAAGCTGTAAAAGGTTGGTTGAAATATAGGAATTTTCAAAAGAATCAATAACAAAAAGGGCTATTTATTTCAGTAATTCAGCCCATGCACCTCCTTCATTAAACACCGAAACGAAGAGTTCAGCCCAAAATACATTTTTACTCTCGATACAAAATATTTTCATTCATCTGATAAATCAGTAAACGTCATTGAAAATATGGAGTAATTTATGTCTGGTTGGAAGCATAATTTAACCTGTGATGAAATCGTTCTCAATGCATACATATTAGTCGTAAGATCGTGTGTTTAGCATGACCATCATTCAAAAAATTTGGAGTTTATAAAAAAGTGAATATTATTATCCGAATTTAAAATTCGTAAAAACAGATGTTGTACATTATTGCGTAAATAAAGCATAAAACTTCGTGCCTTTTATGACAGCTAATATAAAATTACAGTAAAAACTCCTTAGTCACTGGGGTTTCAATAAGGAACACAAAATTCTTTTTCTCATCATTCCATGCTTCCGTGGTTTTGCAGAAGATGAAGGAAAAATTAGCAAAGCTAAACACACGCTTAAACATTTTATCTTTTATTTACAACTTACCAATGCAAGTTTTTAATGATGTGATTCTATTATCATCATCATCATTGGTTACTACTACCATGATAATACTTAATAATCCTGGTAATAGGCTGACAAAACGTGGAGGAACACACATGGAGAATGAAGTGAAGTGCATTAACGTGTAATTTCCTACTAATTGTAAATACTTTGCGCATTTTCAAACATAATTCTGCTAGTCATAGTGTGCACTGTACTTTACGCACTATGAAATAATCATAGCTAATACTTATTTTCTTCTTTTATTATTCATTGCATCATAATCAGAATTCAAATCATGTAATTAAGGCTCAAGGTTCTCTGCACTTTTTCGGGCAAGGAAGCGATAAAGAAACAGACGACAATGTTGATTCTGTTGCTGCTTAAAATGAAAATGACGATGTTTGTTGCTTCTACACTACAATTTTATTACTTGTAAAATAATCTGCTGACTTTTTAGAATGAAATGGTTTTGGCTTTATCCATATTAAAATGTGTGTGTAAAACACTACCTAACTGATAATTTATTATATTTCTTGTAAATTATTTTTTTAAATAAAAATGGCCAAACCCTGAAAAAAAGTTTCTACACTACAATTTTATTACTTGTAAAATAATCTGCTGACTTTTTAGAATGAAATGGTTTTGGCCTTATCCATATTAAAATGTGAATAAAAATGGCCAAACCCTGAAAAAAGAAACATGATGAATGGCCCATGACTCAGAAAGGAACAGAATGATGGGAGATAGAGGAGAGCAGCATCAAAATCAGTGAAGTCTGGTCCATAGGCGACGTAGAGAATAAAAAATATCACATAGTGGGTCTAACGAAGCCTTAAAGAAAGAATCAGAATGATGGGAGATACTTAGAGGAGAGCAGCATCAAAATCAGTGAAGTCTGGTCCATAGGCGACGTAGAGAATAAAAAATATCACATAGTGGGTCTAACGAAGCCTTAAAGAAAGAAAAGATTGAAATATTAACAACAATGACGATATAACTGTGCAATTGCCTCAACTTTTGCTGTTTTTGTGCTTGACATTGGTGTTAAGTTTCTAACTTTAATAAAACATATCGTCATTAAATGTCGTTGAATTAAAGACTGGAATATTTTTCTACAATATTTCGTGCAGTTCTTATCTCTTCTGTAGCGTTTACCTTGCATTCATGACACTATAAAACTACCAATGATGACGGCATAAAGTCGATTTCAATGGTGACGATGACTCTTTTGGCAATTATCACAATACCAGTAACAAAAAGAAGTGGTTAACTTCATGCAAGGAATAGTTATCTGTTTGCAGTAACAATATTACATGATAGCATGGAAGAATAGGAGGATTCATTAAGTTGATATTGTCGGAGTTGTGTGACTGACGAAGTAGTAGTGGGGGAAAATAAGACCCCTTGTTGTGTATCTTTATTGTTCACTATAATAATCACATAAAAAAGCAGATATTATGTCATCACTATTTTGCTTTTAGTAAATGTTTGTCCTTAGAGTACCAAATTCGTTTCAACCTTTAAAAAGAGTAAAATTTTCTTTCTCTTTGGGATAACGATGGACATCAGAAAAATGAAAAATCTTTCTTTCAAAAATCAAATAAAAACTAACAATGAAAAATATGAAATGAAATGAATGATCCTCCCTTTCCATATGAGTTCCAATTCAATTTGTTATATTCAACCAAGAGCAATACATGACAAAATAGGCAAGGAAAATTCAAACTTTAAAAAGCTAAAGGGCAGTTATCGCTGTATTATTTTGATTTTTGCAAAACAGCAAAGAGGTACTCTTGTCATTATTTGGACATTTATTTTCCACCTGTCCAAACTCTTTTAAATTCGAAGAAAAATTATTGCATCTTAAAACCTAACCTATAAATAAATTATATTTTGACATGAGTAGAAGGTTTCAATAACCGCTCATTAACACTAGAGTACAAAGCCGCCATCATCACCAATACATGTAAAAAATCTATAATTTAGTACTCCTAGTTCAAGACGCATATTTTTTTTGCTTTTCTTTGTGTCAAATTAAGTTAGATAAAGATCTCTTAATACATATAATTATCGATTGGTTATTGTTAAGTAATCATTCAGGATTGTCCACACGCGACTTTGATGCAAATTTTTAAAACTTAAAACGCAAATTCTATAAAAAAGCACCTTCAAAGCCGCCATCATCACCAATACCTGTAAAAAATCTATAATTTAGTGCTCCTAGTTCAAGACGCATATTTTTTTGCTTTTCTTTGTGTCAAATTAAGTTAGATAAAGATCTCTTAATAAATATAATTATCGATTGGTTATTGTTAAGTAATCATTCAGGATTGTCCACACGCGACTTTGATGCAAATTTTTAAAACTTAAAACGCAAATTCTTTAAAAAAGCACCTTTCCTGTCCGAAAAGGGTTTTTGTTCAATAAATATTATTCCAGGAATCTCAATCTTGCACCCACCAAGTTGAGCAACAAATTTTTACAAAAGATTGTAAAAGTTTTACCAGTTTTTCTCCGTCGTCATCACAGTGGCTTGGCATGTTCTTATCTCACCGATTAGCCTGCCTACTTTGTTTATTCGTGAGTTGTAAATGATTTTTGTGGCAAGGACACCTCAATCTATTCTCAATCTTTCACAAAAACGTTATTCTCCAAGAACTCCAAGAAAATCAAGGGGAGCCATACCTATTTTTCTACTCACGATTTGACAAGTTGTAACATATCAACATCTCTTTCAAGATTGGATGATGAAATGAGTGAAATACTATGAAAGCTTTGAACAAAAAGCCGTTTTATTTAAAAAGCTTAATAAAATATGTGCGTGTGAAGAAAAATGATGTATGTTCTTGTAGTTTGTAGGCAGCCATTTTTTATTTGCCTTTGGAGTTTATTGTCTAATAATGACAGTGATGATCTTGTTGATGACGATACTTTTTCTTACTGCTTTGATATGATACGGCCGAAATCATCATCATCACATTGCAGGAATAATTGCTTCCTCTGCTAATATTTTTTATATTCCATGTTGGGATATTAATGCCAAATATGTGGAATAAGAAGAGTCATTATTTTTTTCTTAAACACGATCGCTTTAATAGTTTAACAGGAGAAGAAGTACCCTTTTCAATTCATTACGTAACCTGTCGATTTTTTATATGATACTATGACGAGAGAAGATAGAAAACTCTGCAGGGATTTGTGATTCCATGCTCCTATTAAAATTTTTGACATGATTGTCTGTGCAGAGTTACGTGATGCGATGGAAGTAAGATTGGTGTCGAAACTAAAATCTCAACGTAATTCTATTTCTTTGCCATTGAATGATCAGTGACGGTCATCATAATCAGAAACAAAATTAGCTTTATAATCTTTGAATTTCTTATTTGTAATTAGCTCAGTTGCAGCCTCATTCGATTTTACCTTCTGAAGAAAATATCACAAACATGAGATGTTATTTTGAATTTGTACTATTTTGTTAAACATAAAGTTGCAAGAATAGAAACCCTGGCCTGGTGGGTGGTCGACTGGAAAATATTTGGAAACGAATGTAAAGCCCAATACACGGGCCCCCTCACATAAATATCTCACTTTAAGATGAATGTAAATTAGACTCAAATTAATTCGGAAGTAGGGATTTGGTCACGCCTACTTATCAACCTTGCAAATTTGCACAAGATATTTTCATTTATTCTATTGTTTAGAGATAAATATTGACAATTTGATTTTTTTGTCTAATTTTAATAAAATGATAATAAGGATGTCGTGAATTCGCCATTAAAATTGCCGCAGGAATTGAAAGGAAAAAACATTGAAATAGACTATGTGTGCCTATTATAATTCTCATCTTGTCTCATTATTATTTAGATTTGCCTGTCATTATTACACAGGATATGATTTGGTACATTTTCACCTGATTGATTTTCTTGAAAAATCACAAATTCATCAATTCTTTGGTGAAGAATATAATGTTAGTAATCTCAATCAAATTCACTACTATATGCATAGTAATATTTGCCTACTAAGACTTCAAGACAATGAAAATGGAAAATATTTCTTATACCTATGCAAAAATTTGGTGGAGCCATGTGCGTACAGGATGTCAAGAACGAAACGAATTGATAAATTGAAATTGTCTCAGATATATTATTAATGAGTATCTGATAAGTATTATGCGTTAACAACAGTCTAAAAAATGTTTTGTCTCACCTTGAAATTAACTAGCCAAGTCCAAATTGAGTTTCAACTTCAATAAAATCCTTAACTTGATTTAACAGAAGCCGTTGAATGTTTATAGTAGAAACAAATTCCAAGTTATGAAAATGTATTTATTTCAAAGATGAATTATTCGTTTTGAGGGTAAAAGTTTGTCTTCTTTATTACACTTCCTAGCGCAAACTAACCTCAGAAAGTAGTTAAACAAAATTGTTTCAAGCAAGAATAGTTATATTCACTCCATGACACTTTATCAAATCACCCTACAATTAATGCAGGACAAACACACTAATGAGGATGATTCAAGATTTGTACACACCTTTCGGAAAAGAAATTAACCCTGAAATTATTCTTCTTCTTTACAGCTAAAAACTCTTGTTCTTGTGTGATGTAAATTGATTAAAAATTAAAACGACAGCGAAAGGCAAATGAACACTCCTCCACTCAACTTTGTTCTCTTCACTGCTTCAACAACTTAACTCGTCGGTATCGTAATCAATGAGTAAAATTGACCATTCCTCCTTCCATCGTCAGTTGCAGCGATAGACTAAATGCAGACTTCAATCCAAGTACCTTTCCTCACCCTCGTACTGCTGCTGTTGTTGTAAGGAAACAGCCAAACAGTATAACACAAGCTTTGAAATTACTCCTCGAATCATTTGAAAGTATAATAGTTTCACTATCATCGCCGCTCAGTGGCTTGCTAGCCAACTTTAGTAACAACAACGAAGCACAGAAACGTTATAAACAAACTGCGCGTTCTCTGTTGCAAAATGACTTTGAAATAAATGGCCGTATTGCACATGCGTCAACATGTGCAAGTTGAATACGAACAGATTTTGTTTGCCTCGCCTTCCATAAAGTTGGGTTGGTATTACTATTGCAGGCCAAAAGTTATGTATGATTATGAAAAGCAATAAATGTCATCAAATAGTATATTGAACAAAACAGTTTAATTTCTAGTTATGATTATTATAATAAAATGTTTTGCATTTCTTAGTCATTATTTTTATAAAGAACCAAGACATTGAACAAAACTACTACAAGTAAGTATTATTATCTAGCGAGTGTATTGTTCATGGTTCAACTTCAGCACGATTGTTAGAGAAGGGTAACTACTCCGTTCATCCGATCCAATGCGAACTTATCAGTTTTAAGATGAGAACAGAAGAAGACTGCGAGATGAGATGGTAGCTTGAGATGAAAGGAACGCAACTTATGATTTATCTTTATTTAAAATGACCATTAAACGAGCTTTGTAAAATATTCATGATCGTGATCCTATTGTCAACGTCATAATATCCATGCGTAAACCAGTGAAAATTAATGCTTCCATAAAATGATTAATTCTTATGGAAAAAATCATTTTCTGGACAAAAAATTCAAAAGGCACATAGTATAAAAATGAGTGTTTGCCACATCATGAAATTGTAATTAATCTTACTAAAACGCTTTGTTAACTGGAGCTTACTAGAAATATTGTTTTTGAATGATCAATGTAACATTGTTCTCGTGAATTAATCACATCCGTGAAGCTTTTTTAAAAATCATGTCGACTCCATGAGATTTATTAGTCGTTTGTTTTTGCTGGTGCGTGTAGTAGTGGGTTACAAAATATTGGATTTTAAAGGTTAATTTCAATTGGCTTCTCTTGGCTTTCAACGCAGTTAATTAATTGACTGGTCATAAGAAAAATATAAGATGGTGATTTAGACTTGAGGTAGGCTAGAGGCGGAGCTTCCTACTAGAGAATCCACGTTTGGAGGGCCTGCTTCTATTTCTTCAGAGTCTCCTGGAATCAATTCGTCGGGGAGTTGATGCGCAGATTGTGTATTGGAGGGTGAAGGATCAGATAAATCTTGAGTCGGCTTCCCTTTTCCGAATAATCGAAGAAAAAATGCACTTGTTTTCCCCCATATATTATATGACGTTGATCTTCCTTTTTTGAATTCTTTCCACGCAGCACGTGTTTCAGGATCTTTGGGTCCCCACCGAGGACTAGGTTTACTTACAATACTCGCTATAGCTAACTGCGAAGTAAAATTGAAATACACAATGATTCAATTATAGTACTTATTAATTAGTAGATCGAATACATGTACATGTGTAAATTATTATGTCCTTACAAAATCTGTAGGAGGATTCCTTTTCCAGGGATTCTTTTTAAATTGAAAAATTTTTGCCAAACTAAACGCTGGTATGACAAGAATGCATCCAGCTGTTATCATCCACCCAATAACTTTCAAAGAAGACAAGAAGGCAATTAATAATTCCAGAAATTAAATTGAATTTCTCGTATGAAAAATCAATAAGAAGGGTATGGATTGTTGTTGGAGTAGTTACCTTGGACGGTTACGGTCCAGTGTTTATCCACCTTGTAGAGAAAAAGGAAGGCTATGTAGACTATCAACAATAGAAAAGGAAGCAAGACCCATGTGATCCTTATATACAAGTTAACCGGTCGGCCCATCCGCATAAACTCCAAATCATCGCAAAAATTCTTTAAACCATAAACACCAAACACTGCTACTGCTTCAAACATGCCAAGGCTGTTGTGTAACGAAAAATATCGTTAACCAATAACCAATCACTAATTGAGGGTGGATTTAAGAAAGATAATAATTTAAATAAACGTAATAAACTGACATATACACAACGGCGGTTACTCCATGAGAATCTATGACCTCAATCCAAGAGGAACCAAACTGTACAGCAATTTAACAATTAATAAATTATTTAAGAAACAAAACTACGTGCCAACATAGTACGAGAATTACGCTATTTGTGTAGATCAGTCCCAGAAAAAAAGAAACACTGCAAACACCGGAAACAATATTGCTCCTCTTCCAATCACTTCGTCTGTCGGCCAGTATTGTAACTAAATATAAAAATATCGATGAGTTTAAGTTAAAATAAGAAAGAAAATCTTTTACATATTTAGTAAGAAAGAAACGGAAAGTTTTTTTTCAAATTAACAGTACCGGTAGTTCCCACAAATCCATTTGCAGATCCAATTGCTAATAAAATTAGCATGACGAAGAAGAGTATCCCGAAAAACTGAAGAAACACATTTGGAATGTATTTTATTGAACTCTATTTAAGTTCATGTTATGTTTAATGCGAATAAAAAACTTAAACTAATCCTTACTCCTCCCCAATGATTTCCCCAATCTTCATTAATTTCATACATCGCTGCTGGATACTGAACGAATGCAAGTCCAGCTCCACCATCTTTCACAATTTCTCGTATTTTACAAAGTTTCAACCAATTTTCAGTTTCCCAATTTCCCCGATCCAATTTGCAATTTTTAACAAGGTCTGAAATTTGTTCTGAATTCAGTTTCAAAAATGCTTGTGTAGCCTGAAAGCCTAGAATACTCATGAGAGACAGTCCGGCAAGGATACTGGTTGCAAAATCCACAATGCTAATGATAAGAACATCACTGCAAAATATTTCAATTCGTTTTCAATTAACCACTATAAAAGCTACTGTACTATTATTAACAAATAAGTTAAGGTCAAAGTAAAGTTTATTTACTTAAAAATATCATGATGGAAGTCATTGAATGATGAAAACATGATCAAACCTCCAAATCCGATTCCCAATGAGAAAAAGCACTGTCCAACGGCTTCATACCAAGTCTAGAAAAGCCATTTAAAGAATTACCATAAATCTCAGCATCTTGAAAAGATTGAATTTTACGCTTACAGAAAGTATTAATAAGGAGAGTAAAAGAACACTTACTCTGGGGTCCGCTAACAATTTCCAATCAGGAAAAAATAAATATTGCAATCCTAGACCGGAACCTTCCAAGCAAAATCCAACAACAACCAAGGTGATCAAAACGACGTATGGAGCCATTGCGGTGACGTAAGCCACTTTCCCACTGGCCTCTACTCCTCCCACCATTGTAAACCAGATTATTAGCCAGGCTACTAATAGCACTAAAATTAAGTGACAGTGAGGTATCCAATTTTGAAATTCTGCATTTTCAGCCGCATCAAATTTTAAATCGTGTAATATTACTTCCCTATAAATCCAAAAGAAATACATAATCGTAAGTGAATTTTAGCTAAGGTTAATATCAAATCAACATATAAATCAAAGTTTTGTGTTATATCTACAAAATTTTCATTGTTACCCAAAGAATTGTCCAGAGTTATTTCCCCACATCACCTCACCCAAAGACATGCTCATCAAAGATAAATATGTGTAATGTAAAGCCCAAGCCATAAGTAAAATGTAAAATGTGCTCAGAAGGACAGAGGATAATGATCCAGCGTAGCCCACTCCTAAACGTATTTTAAATGATTTAGTACCTAATCGAGCATAATATATATAGCATAGCAATGGAAAGTTGCAAAACCTGTGAATATTGGACTCAAATCCCAACAACGGACAGACCCTTTACTTGAGAATTGTCCAAGAGCAAGCTCCAAAACAAACAAACTGTAAATAAAGGACACAGTCCATATGATAACGATCAGGTAAATATGTATTGAGTTTTGGTTAGTGTAGCAGAATACTTACGGGCGAGCTATCACAAACAAGACAATCATATACGGGAAGAAAAAGGACGCCCCACCATACTTTGCACAAATAGCCGGAAATCGCCAAACGTTTCCAAGTCCAACAGCACTGGCTATGCAAGACATCAAGAATTGCGTCTTGCTCCCCCATTTCTCCCGTTTTTGCAATGACATGGTGGACTTCATTGTAATCCCGGATGTAGTGGAGTGAGCCTAACAAAGACATCAATATAACATTTTATCTCAAAGTAAACAGAAATTTCATACAGATCACTTGCAAAAGTGGATATTTGGTCTACCTGATCTTTAGCGGCATCAAGATGCTCCGAGGATCCTACAACTCCCTTAATGTCTTCCTACATTTAAATAAAGTCATTCACAGCCAAAGTCTTTCGTTAATAAAATATGAACATGCATGTGTCATTTCTAAAATACAATTGAATAAATTACATCATCAGTTCCAGGCTGCACAAAATCGTCAACTGAATCGCCCATTTTTCTATGTGAATTGTTTTAAAGCTGCTACTGATTGATATTATGCTTCAAAAGAATATTTTTGGCCTAAACAATAACCAAAACTTTCTGTACTGGAATATAATATTAAACTAAAAACTCTGATACACAATGTGTTGTGTATCTAGTTTTGACTACTTTGTTCTTAATGTGGGCAAGAATGTACTTTTCTCCGGTGGACGCCAAGTGAAAATGACAATTTGCTCGGCGACATTTAAAATGAAAATTTTCATCAGCTCTACAAATTTTTTAAGCCATGTGCAATTAATTCTATAAATCTCATTAGCAACAATCATCATTCATGAAACTATTTTAAGAGATCATCAACACCAGTGTCAATCAAAAACATTTCTAATTCCAAACGATTTCAAAATTTCTAGCTTTATTCATGTTTTTAAATACAAAAGAAATATAAAACGGGTAATAATCAAGCTTATTATTTATTGCTTATTTATTTATTAACGTAGCTTGATATAACTTAACTTTACATTAATCATATTATTGGAAATAAAAATAGTACAGCCAAAACTGACAAAACAATACAAACTTGTACTATTTCTGATGAGTTTGATTTTATTTGCAATTTAAACCATAAGTCTCCCCCGGCATTTGTAGTCATGTAACTTTAATATGCACAAGGTTATCCTTCATTTGATGAAGTGTAACGGTATAACCGTTCCCTTGAATTTGTGTTGGCACTGGGAGAGTAAGACCCTGCTCTGTTAACTCCCTGGTAATATCGACTAGGCCCAGTGGTTTGAAGTCGGGTAGATCCAATACTGGGTCTAGGGGCGGTAATGGAGGCGGGTGAAGGGGTTCCACTTGACAAAGATCTAGGGTAGTCATAAGGACCAAAGAGGGAGTTTGGATGTCTGTAAACTCCTCCTGGAATCCCTCTTTGGTGTGAAGGTAGGTACATTCCGGAATAAGGTCCTCCAAATCCAGAAAATCCTCCAAAATTTCCACTACCATCCATCAAGCCACCAATAAAAGCTGGTTGTCCTATCCCATTGCCAACAATATATTGTTGTCCGCTAGCACTAGGGAACCCTCCAACATTGCCATTAAATCCTCTTGATCCTACTTCTAAACCTGTGCCAACTTGAACTTGATTAGGAATACTATTAATACCAGCACTTGAGCTAGAAATCCCTTGTCCGCTTTGTGGGTTTCTGAAGGCAGGATT
>JAHZNK010000255.1:0-12375 GCA_027744615.1 Lepidocyrtus cf. nigrosetosus NNG-2020 | reverse complement strand
AGCTCAACTCTTCGGGGTTAATAACGGAGGTGATTAAAAACTCGGAAAAGTGAAAGAAGGACAAGGTACAACAGTAAATTCCGAAAGGGTAGAAAGTTCCATTTTCGCATATCATTATTCCCACAGAAAATCCCCAACCAAGGAAAAATGCAAGAAACCGTACCTACAAGATGTTTAACTTATTTAATTCTTAAACTTAAATTTCATTTAGTTTGTTTAAAACTGCCCACAAACCTGGGCAGAGGACATTGGCTTATTTGCAGGTAAGCTCGCTCTGTGATCCGGAAGAAGGAAACGGGAACATATCGCTCCAATCGCTCCATACAGAATGGCATCTATTGCTGGATTAAATATAATTATCACACGATGAAATACTGACAAGGCAAACCCCCAAACGAAACCGTGAACACTTGTAAATCCAAACTCGTGCATTTTTCTGGCAAAGTAAATTTACTTTATGAGGAGCGTAATTTTTAAAATTGTAATTAATCAGCAATATTAAGTTGTGAAGTGGCCTTTTATATGACATAAATAATTGAGTTGGATTTCTATAGGTTAGGTCTGGTTTGAAATCATTCAGAAGTGCAACAATTGACAAGATACGTTAGGTTTGAAATCCCTCAAGTTGTATACAATTCCTAATCCACAACCACATTCCTATCGGGTCAGTTATATATTAAAACTATGAGCTAGCGACGCTTGGTTTCTTCATTTCCGTAATCAGTGCTACATTGCGGTTCTAATGTCACATAAAACAGTCCTCGCATTAGTAAATTATTTTAATTATATAAATCCCAACTCATTTCTCTTCCCAAGGAAAACAGGAATAAGTTTTATTCATCACAAATTGAAATAAAGCTTTTATTTAATGACTCAACCTCCTTTTTAACTGAGAAAAATAATTAAATGCTTTCACTATTTTTACTTTCACATGACATCAGAGAAAACAAAAGGCAGTTCGACGACGATATAAAAAGTGTTCCGCGAAGAGTCTTACAGTGCTCCCAATTTATATTTGGCTTTTGTAATTTGCTGACTCACTTTACAAAAGCCTGAATTTGTCTTGTTTTGTGAAAGCTGATGATCAGCCGTGAGTCTTTTGCGTGTGAAATAAAAGTGACAGAAGAACAATTTTTCCAATTTTCATTTATAAAATTAAATTCTTAATTTAAATTGTAGTTAAATCAAATTAAATATACTCGAACAAGTAAAACAAGGTTTTTATTTTGCTAACAATTAATCAGAAAAATGGGCAGTTTACAAGAGGCAGTTCGACTCCGACAGCAGTTAGCGGCTGAATGGAAAGCTGGGAGGAATCCTAATCTGGATAAATGCGAAGAGTTACTCAATCGACTTAAGGTTTGTGTGGTTTTTAAACTAATTTAACTTAAAAAAATAAATGTTTTAAACTTTATTATTAATTG
The DNA here is from genome assembly GCA_027744615.1 of Lepidocyrtus cf. nigrosetosus NNG-2020. Classification (NCBI taxonomy): domain Eukaryota; kingdom Metazoa; phylum Arthropoda; class Collembola; order Entomobryomorpha; family Entomobryidae; genus Lepidocyrtus; species Lepidocyrtus cf. nigrosetosus NNG-2020. Next base: position 10,951 of record JAHZNK010000255.1, on the reverse strand, counting down.
CAGATTGTTTTGACACATCTTAAATTTCTTCCGGAGTCCACTGGGAAGTCATCCAAGGAGGATCTCGTCATCGCCAGGGATGTCTTGGAAATTGGAGCTTTTTGGAGTATTGCGAAAAGAGATATTCCGTCCTTCGAACGATACATGGCACAGTTGAAATGCTATTATTTGGATTTCAAGTATGTGAAGATTTAATTGCTGAGTTTGGTTTAATTCAAGTATAATATTTTGTCTGTTAAATGTTTATTATTGTGATTTTTTATAGAGAGGAGATACCAGAGTCATCATATAAATGCGAATTGCTTGGGTTGAATTTGTTGTGTCTTTTGAGCCAAAACCGTGTTGCTGAATTTCACACCGAATTGGAATTGTTTGCACATCCGGATCTTCAAGTTTTAGAAAACGTTTACATTAAACATGCTGTATCAATGGAACAATATCTTATGGAAGGGCGTTATAATAAGGTAGTCATTCATTTAAATAGCAATTTTGCATAAGTTACTAATGGTTTAATAACTGAATTTTATTATCCTGGACAGATATACTTGGCCAAACGCCTAGTTCCGTCGGAAGCGTACAACTTTTTTATTGATATTCTTCTGGACACAATCAGAGATGAAATTGCCACGTGTGTTGAAAAATCCTATGGCAGACTTAGTGTCGATGATGCTGCAAAAGTGCTCAACATTTCTGGAAACCAATTAAGTTCTTATGCAAATAAGGTGTGTGAATCAAGCCCTATTGTAATTCGATTTAACTGTTTGTTTAGAATTTTGTTAATTCTTTTTGTTTTACAGCGCGGATGGGTTCTCGGAAAAGATAAACACTACTACTTCAGCACAGAAGAAAAACAAGACGATCGTATTCCATCTTATGAACTAGCAAGGGATGCAATTGAGTATGCCAAGGAGTTGGAGATGATTGTGTAATTAATAGTTTTCAACGCAGTTATTTTGTAATTTATATCATAAGGTTAGGTGTCCGGTCTTAATAATATTACTAATTTTTTAAGAAAGAAATTGATAAAGCTTTGTGTAATTTAATACTTGTATCGAAAATCACATTTAATTATATAAAAACCTGATTAATGCATTTCTTCTTTAATGTTCATTTCGATGCTAATTAATAAAATGTATTATTGAAACAGGTCATGTTATACTATGTGAAGTTAAAGACATGCAACTTGGAATTCCATTCCACATTATTGTAATCTAATCTATCAAATCTAATCATGTCTTATAGAATATGGCATTGACACACTGCATACAGATAAAAAAATAGTTTCCTTTGTTTTTAAATCATAATTAGTAGTCATATATATTTCCAATTCACTTTCACTTTATCAGGCCGGATGAAAGTGCATGAATTTGATGGTTATTTCTTTGTCCAGAGAAACAAGCTTGTTTTCTGATTTGCAAAGCATAAACCACAAGTTTTATACAATTTTGGCTTTTTTGTGGATAACATCATGGATGTATCATACTTTGATTGAAGGAATGAGCAAAGGAAAAGCGTCTGGAATTGATAGTATTTTTATTGATTGCTTTGAAAAGGCTTTCCTTGCTTGTGCCACTATGCATGCATGCACAGCACTACTCCACTTTGAGGCAACGAGAGACTCGTGCGGGTGGTGCTTTTTTGGCCTTTTGAGAAGAGCTCTTTCGCTTTGGCGCTTCATTCCACACAAGCAAGCAAAGGAGATGCAATCCAACTCTGGATTTCTCACTAAAAAAACTGCGGTGTTTTGTGCAAGCTCTGATTACGCAATCAACTGAAATTAAATTTAAAAGTTTGACAAAAGGTAAACTCAGTTATTACAGAAAAATGCAACTGTGAATGGTAAAGTCAAGTGGTATCAGAATCGTTTTAATTTTCCACTGATGTAAAGTTTAGGTTTTAAATAAAGTTAGTGTCAGGTTGGATACGTTCTGGGTTTAGTGGTTTAACTCAAGTAAATAAAGGTGAAGGGCTCTTGCCGGCAAGAGAAAGAAAGGCGAATTTATCCTTGACAATTGTCTCAAGGCTGATAAGCTTACTAACAAGATGGGGGCGTACTTATCCGAACCTATGACCACCAAGGAGTCGGAGGATGGGGAAGGAAACAAAATTAAATACGGAGCTTGTTCCATGCAGGGTTGGCGTGTCACCCAAGAGGTAAGTACAAAAACAAGTTGATTTTAGAATACCGCAAAAAATAATAATGAAAAACTGAATTCCTTGATTGCTTGATTTGATTTTCGCAGGATGCTCATAATTGTATTGCTTCATTCGACGAAAAGTCGTCTTTATTTGCTGTGTACGATGGACATGGTGGTGCAGAAGTGGCAATGTACCTGTCCAAGCATTTACCTGATTTCCTAAAGAGTTGCGATGCTTACAAGGACGGTGAATTTGTGAAAGCGTTGAAGGACTGTTTCATGAAAATTGATGAAAGCATTAAAACGCCAGAAATACTCAAGGAAATCCAGCGTTTGGCTAAACAAGCAAGAGGAGAAGACGAAGGAGGTGAAGCTGCAGTTGACTATGAGGAAGAAAACATTGGGACCCTTTATGAAGAAGCTACAATGCCTCTTGACAAGCTCGTAGCTAAATATCAGTCAGGATCTGAAGGAGAAGAATCTAAGGAAGATGCTCAAGATCCAGATTGTAAGCCAGGTTCCTCCAAGTCACTCGCATCTACCCCAGGTAGTTCCTCCAAGTCTACTGAAGCCTGTTCGTCATCCTCAGGCTCATCAAGCAGTACTGCGGTGGGTAGTTCATCATCGTCAACAACACCTGCTCCAGCAACATCATCTCCAGTTAAAACCAATGGAGATGGGAATGCTCCCAGTTCAGGGTCGAGTAGCAGCGCCGACAAACCTTCTGGATCTGAAGAAGTTGTATCATCCAGTAGTAACATTACAACTGAGAATTTGAAGACTGAAGAAAATGGTTCATCATCCACAAAAGCTAACAACGATATGCTAATTGTTGAGGGACAGAAAATGGAAATCAAATGCTTGGCAGAAGAAGAAAAAGCAAATGATAAACCTGTGAACGGAAAATCAGCAAATGAGGAAGAATCGAAACCTCAAGATGCACAAAAGGGAGAAATCGCCGTGATGAATGGAGCTTCAACAAATTCCAACAACGCCGAAGCAGCTGGAAAGTTGTCAGAATCGAGTTCAATTGGTGAAGGCGACGCAGCAGGAGTAGCTTAGCAGTACACCAGAAACTCCCCGTAGGAAAAAAGTTCATCCAACGCCGATACCAGTAGAGAATAATAAACCAGAAAGGCGTTCTCCACGAAAAAATAAAATTCCAGCTGGTAGTTTTGAATATTCAGATTCTGACGATACTGAAGATGAGGATGATGATGAAGCTGGAAGCTCCGAGTCACTAGAGGACGATGATGACGGAAATGAAGAAGAAACAGACTCTTCTGAGGAAGATTATGAAGAAGATTATGAAGATGCCGAGGAAGACGAACGATTTCTAAATGATGTCCAAGAACCTGTGTATGATTCTGGATTGTACTGCTGTTGTTGGCTTTATGAAATGGGAAGCAGATGGCCTGTCTTTATGGGTGGCAAACGTTGGAGATTCCAGGTGTGTAATGATTACTGTTTTGTCTAATGTTTTGAGAGTCATAAAATCAAGTTAAAAACTACATTTGTTTCCTTTGCAGATGCGTTGTTGTAGGTTCACGAATTGATAGAAATGAACCATTGTCTAAAATCTGCGAGGAGGTAATTTTATATTTTAGTAGATGGTTTCCGCCTTGTTAACCTATTGTGCAAGCACCATAACTCATTATTATTATTTAAATTAACAGCTTTTTGATTCATGCCTTTCACCGGATACTTACGGGGATGGAACTGGCTGTGACAACATGACAGCGATAATTATCAAGCTTTCAGATGCTCCAGAGTCCTTTTCTGGTTCAAAGAGACGTTTTAATAGCGGAGATGAAAATTGTGATGCTGAAAGTTCCGAAAATTCAGAATCTGTAAAGAAATCCCGTGTAGAAACAGAATGATCTAGTGTTGCGCGTTACAAATACCCAATACCGTAAATTACATTATTTAAGAAAGATTATTATTACCTATTCTAGTAATATTTTTGATGGCCCAAACTAAAGGCCCTTTTCCCATGAGTTGTTAATTGAGTAAGATAAGATAGTAACAAAACAAAATACATACTTTCCTGAGAAGCTTGGCAAATGTACATAATAATAATAGTATAGCTACTTTTCAATACATTTTTAAGAGTGTGATCGTGTGATGTGTTTTAATTTTTAAGCTATTCAGTGACGTCAATACTTGTATTAATTAAAATATAATGCAGTCTGCAATGTAAACTTTTACGTGTTTGTGTGCATTACCTGAGAAGAATAAACTGATTTTCTTAAAAAATACGACAATGTATGATAAAAAATAGAGAACGCCTTATAATTAAACAATTTACGTTTGGGAAAGCTTGCTTTATTGTTTTTGTTCTGGATTTGATATTTAGTAGCACATTTAAATTTTGATTCCGTTTAAAGAAATTGGAAAGAAACTAATCATTTTTGTTGCTTATAATAATGCTTGATAGAATCATGCATATTTTCATACAATGTCCCTTATTTAAATCACGTTTTAAACCACCTACTAGTTAATCTTTCATATGAAAAAACTATATTAGCGGCAGTCGCCACCTGGAGTATGAACCGATATCCTAACGGGACAAACGTTTCCGCCTCTACCTCGCTTAATTCTTCATCTTGAACGCTTTCCAAAAATTCCAAGTGTTCTGCCTGTCTTGTTTGGTACGATTTACAAACGGTCTGAATTGTAAAGTATAACAGCACAATGTAAAAGATATTGAAGCGGTGTATATATTCTAAGAATGTTATAACGCGTCTTTTTTTCTTAGTTATGTTGGAGTGAGCCATGTCATGTTCTGTTGGGTAATTGCTTTCATTAGTATCCGTAGAGTTTGAGCTTATTCCGGTCAAGCCACCTTCAGTATTATTTGGTTGAGTTTCCTCCGTGTTATCATCATCATTTTCGTCTTCATTGGCTTCGTCGGCGGCATCATCGTCGGATGAATATGAACTGGAATCGCAAGCTAAGACAAAAATCACAGACCGTTATTATTATTACGTTATTGTCGATACCAGAACAAGATAGTCTTTGAATTAAAGGAAATAATAAAATGTTTAGAGTTTAGCAATATATTTTATAATGTACATATATCAGAGTATTGCAATTCATCCATTATTGCATCATCGGCATTATTAATATTTGTTTGTTTCGTGTGAAGGTTTGTTTTGGACAGTTCAAGTTCAGTCTCATCCTCTTCATATTGGATTTCGTTAGGATCGCATGCGATGGCATGAATGACCCAACATTCATCATAACTGGTTCGTTGATTGCAAAATGGGCACTTTTTAATTCTAAAAAAGTTTTTAAATCATATAATATTTTTAAAGATATATAAAATTTTACTAGGTTATTTTATTAAATTATAAAAATATGTCCACCTATCGAGTCTACGCGTAAAGAACCATTCCCTGATGCATCCGCTGTGGAAAAGGTGTCCGCACGAAGTGGCCATTATCTTGTTACAGTCATAGCTGCCGTTCGAAAAGCATGGATCAATCAGACAAAACTCTCGGTAAATTAGCTCACGTTCGCGAAATGAGAGCTGGTTGATATTGAGAAGAATCTTTCCAAATGAAAATGATTCCAAAGACGGGCCTGGTTTCTCTAAAGATTCTCCGCAAATAGCACATTTAAATATGCGAACTTTTCCAACTGCCATACAATCAGTGTTCATGATCCCTTAAAGAATTATTATTTTTCATATACCAGTACAACTAAACTAAAACTGAATGAGTATGTATATATAGGTTCACATGTGACGAATAAGTTGCAAGAATTATAATGCACGAATGTCATGCAATTTGCCAATTTATGTTTTGTGATTTTCTCAAGGAATTATTTAAAAATTAACAAAAACTCCTTTATAAAACAAAAAGAAACTAATAAAACTATGGTGAAAATTGTAGTTCAAGCAGTTAACGTTTGCTTTGTTTTTTTACATTCTGGAATTGGTTTTATTATACACCCCCACATCTTCCATACTTTCTCTTTCATGTACAGAGTGAAGCTAGAATTTATTATACTACAGACATGTTGATTTTTGAAGGAGACAAATTATTAGCAATAAACAAACTGACTTCTTGAATGTCAACAGAAGGAGACACTTTTTTAAACGTCCTACCGCTTTAATAATAATTATTTGCTTTAAGCCTAATTCTTGCTCGAAACGGGACATAATTTAGATGGCAGCTTGAATTATGTCAGTGTACTTTTTAATCTTGGATGATGTGCTCATATCCACATACTTATCACCGATAGACACAACTAAACCTCCAAGAATGGAAGGATCCACCCGAGTTTTTATGATGATTGACTGGCCCGATTTGACAAAAGCTTTGAGAGCGCCTTCCAGTTCCGTCTGCAAGGCTGCATCCAAGGGCTGCAAGAAAATGTGCAATTTTTATTTTGGATTTTTACTGAAAAAACTACAATTTAGACATATTTTTATTCCTACCTTAGCAGTGACAACTTCGCATTCCAATTCCCCACGATGAGCACTCATAATAGTAAAATACGCAGCCGCAATACCTAATTTCATCAGTTAAATTAAAAATTATTTTTAAAAAACTTTTTGAAGTCAAAATCAACTAATACGTACCTTCAACTTTTGAAATTCTGCCATTTTCTGCCAAAAGCGCTGCAAAATAAGAAAACAATTTTAGGACTCGTTCGAGTAATACTTGTATTTTAGACAAATGAATAAAATACCAACCGAGTAAATTCGCTGTCAGCTTGGAAGCTTTGGTCTGGGCCAATGCACTAATAATCAATTCACGCTTTTGATTTCTTTGTAGTGAAGGATTGAGTAGGAGATCCACTAATCGCCCTTTCTTTTTCAAACTTCCATGGATATCCTTCAAATCCCTTTCCACCTGTTCCAATTGCTTCTGCTTTGAAGCGGCAGAGTAAAGAGCAGTTGCATAACGGCCTTCAATTCCGAAAACCTGGATCGGTGCCTGGAGATTGGAAATAACAATTAAAAATTAAATAATTGCATAAAGAGCAGGGTTGGATTTACACTACACTTTACAATTTACATTCTACAAGGAAGGAATTTACAACTAACCAGTGGAAATATGTTTAAATTACAAAACCAATTATACTCAAAAAGTTGTATACTTACCTTGACTAGCTGTTGCGCAGCTGTCCCAGTTGAAAAGTTCCTTGTCTAGAATTAAGTATTTAAAATAATTAAATGATTTTAATAAAATCCAATAAAATTCAAAATACAACAGAATCCTCTTCAAAACCCCGGAAAACGAAGTCTCCGAATCAATCCAATCCCAAAAATATAAAATTTTACTTACCAAAAGCCGTGGAATATGTGCCATTGTTAGGTTTTTGTAAATTTGCACTAGATTTTAAATTTCTTCAACAATTAATTAACCCGTCCTTACAAAACCGAACCACTCCAGTAAGAAAGATCAGCAGTTCTGTGAGAATAGGCAAAATGGCATACATTCAATAGAGACTTATCCTTGCCACAGCCACACACATACAAAAGATCTTCATATTACGCAAAATGCACTATGGCTGGCCATATACAATCATATATAAATCTCATTTTGTAAGTACATGCATGCACACCTTCTATCTCTTGTGGCACATGTTTTGCCGAATCTGTTTTTAAAATGGTAAACAAACCAAAATAAGAAAGAAATCATTTAAAATTAAATAATTAACTTGAGTTTGTTAAGTTTTAAAGAAGTTACTTCGTTATTGTTTTGGTTTGACAAGACAGGTAAGGGTAAACTATGTCCCTCCCAACTAACCAACTAATTTTGTTTGTTCCTTTAATCATTGCATTGTGTTTTAATATTAAACAGGATGCCATCGTACGAAGGGTTGTTAGTTTTGAAAAAGTTTGCAAAACCGGAACTTGCAAATGTAATTAAGAGAGCAGCAACTCATATTTATGACTCAAAAGGGATTTTGTTTGGAATTGAAAACTTAGGAACGAGACAGTTCCCTTATGCGATATCAACTCATCAGGGCCGAAGATATTGGGAAGGAAGGTATTAACAAATTTGATGAGACATTAAAGTATTACATCGTACTTGTTCGTTATATAGAAAGGTTTTTCTTTGTAATATCATTCGCAGTTATATTTTGATGAAATTTGACTCATCGGTTGCTGCCGTGTTTGAAATTGGAGATGAGTTCAAACGAGATTTAGACATATTGAAATATGGATTCGTAAGACTAAGGTTGGTGAATTATCAAAAGCAAATTTTATTAAAAATTTTTAGTTTTGCATGAAAGTTTTATTTTTTACAGGGAACCCGAAAAAATTGAATGTTCCTTGGATGAAGAGTTGAAGCCACCAGCTTACCGGGAGTCTGTTCAAAAAATGATTGAGGAAGGCAGAAAAAGACCGTATTTTAAATTTGATCCCAGAACTGGTTTAGATTATAATCCATTCAGGACGTAAATACTTTTGTTTTGTTGTAGTAGTATTTCATATAGTCATTCATTTTTTGTAAATTATCCCATAATTTTTTAAAACCAATGCAGCATAGTCATTAAAATGTATTAATACAGGTCATTTTATCTCTTTATCCAGTACCTAATTATTGCATAACTTGAAAATATTTCTCCTAATTTTATCTGTCGAATTTCAACTTTCACTCAATTTGCTTTTCTTTTTTCTCTGCTCTTTCCACGCGAAAGGCCATGACTTTTCGATACGGCAAAATGTTGCTGCACTGCATTACATTACAGAAAAGTACTTGCATAAAAGTTGTATTCTACATAACTTTATAATCCATTCAGGACGTAAATACTTTTGTTTTGTTGTAGTAGTATTTCATATAGTCATTCATTTTTTGTAAATTATCTCATAATTTTTTAAAACCTATGCAGCGTAGTCATTAAAATGTATTAATACAGGTCATTGTATCTCTTCAGTACCTAATTATTGCATAACTTAAAAAGATTTCTCCTAATTTTATCTGTCGAATTTCAACTTTCACTCAATTTGCTTTTCTTTTTTCTCTGCTCTTTCCATGCGAATGGCCATGACTTTTCGATACGGCAAAATGTTGCTGCACTGCATTACATTACAGAAAAGTACTTGCATAAAAGTTGTATTCTACATAACAATACCGGATACACATTCATAACCAATCCTTTTTTCTTTGAAAAAGGGTTCAATTTTAATCCCTGTTTCATCCATTCCATCACATATTATTCACATCCTCTAAAAGTACATAAACTTCATTTTACATAGGTATTATATGTTGTATGGCATTTCGCAAAGATGAAAAACATGAATGAGTCATGTAAAAGATCCATTTTAGACAGCCGCGAAATTAAAAAGTAATTTACATTTACCTAATAAGACACTCTTTACATTACAGAAAAGTACTTGCATAAAAGTTGTATTCTACATAACAATACCGGATACACATTCATAACCAATCCTTTTTTCTTTGAAAAAGGGTTCAATTTTAATCCCTGTTTCTGTTTCATCCATTCCATCACATATTATTCACATCTACTAAAAAGTGTACATAAACTTCATTTTACATAGGTATTATGTGTATGGCATTCCGCAAAGATGAAAACCATGAATGAGTCATGTAAAAGATCCATTTTAGACAGCCGCGAAATTAAAAAGTAATTTACATTTACCTAATAAGACACTCTCATTGATTAAACCACACTCATCACCATCAATTTAATCACTCTGTCATTATTCCCATCATCCTTCTCTCATTAGTCATCATTGAAGTTTTATAATCATGGAGTTTAGTTGTTTTGTGAGAGAACAAGAGAGCAGCGACGAGGAAGGTTAAAATATTTTGTAACTTTCCTCTCTCATGATTGAACATTTAAAAATTGTGTAATTTAAAATTGTTTTCAAAAGCACTGCTTTTGTAGGAAAAGTCAGTGTTGTGAAAAAGTAACAAATTTACACAAGAATACACACACTTATGACGACATCTCGCTGCGCCACCCTTCTTATCTTATCGAGAAATGGTTTGATAAAAATTACTGTCTTTGATTGAGTGAAAGGGTGAAGGAAGAATAATGACATTTTCGGGGCTTTTAAAAATCTCTCTAGCTCAATTGGAAAATTTGTAGTCATTTTTAAGAAATTTGGTTCCTTTCCATTGCCAATTGACTTGCCAGTAATTGTTTGCCTATCATTTCTTTATCTCTCTTTGTTCAACAATCTGTCAAATTATTTATAGCGTCAGTGTCAATGTGTAAAGGTCATGTTGTTTAAAGTTTTATCAATCAACCTTTGATATATCACGTAAGATCTGTTTTGATTTGATTTGATTATCTTTATTTAATTATGTTCCTAAAGTGGCTTCATTTTCAATTTCAAAATTTCAGTGGATGGTTGCGGTCATTTCCATTTCATCACCGTTTTATGGCTGTTTTTTAGAAAACTATAGAAATTAATTAGTGATAAATCATATATTTCAGTCTTCCAGTCAAGTCTGAGCTTTTGTGTCAATTGCCTGATAAATTCGCAAATATTATTATGGCAATAACTAGTGGGCCAGAGTGATCATGGAAAATTTGAACTGGGAAGAGGAGGCAACGGCAATCATAAAAGATATCTCAAGTTGTGTATCTTCTGCAGAGTTAAGTGGATTAAATCGTAATGAACATTTTGATGCTCGAATAGCGTTTCTAAACATTGAAACCAGGGAAGGTAGGAGACTAACTGTGAAGCTTGACACGGAAGGATTTTCTGTTGTGGGACGAGACTTTGATAATAATTCATTGGACAGCCAGGAAATTTTTAAGTACGAGACGATTTATGCCCTCCTAAGCCATGAAAGTCCTGCGTATACCTCAACCTTTGC
>JAHZNK010000254.1:0-14308 GCA_027744615.1 Lepidocyrtus cf. nigrosetosus NNG-2020 | reverse complement strand
GGACAGACAGACAGACAGACAGACAGACAATCATACCGATCTCATGACTAGCTTTTCAAGCTAGTTACAAGCTAGTAATAATTGTCTTCTTGATACTTCTAGTGTTATTTTTATGAATACTTCTAATTTTACTACACTAAAGGTATTTCCCCAAATATGTTACATTTTATTGTCATTATTTCGATGATGACAATGATAGAGTACAGGCTCGTTGTTTGGAAGCATTTTCCTCCATCTTAATTCTCAACATTTTTCACAAATATTCTGTTATCCCGCAAAATATTTTTCTGCTCTAATGCCTAACTCAACATTTACGATTGATTTTTGCTACCAGTCATATAGGCAAAGGTATTTCAACACTCTTTCAGAAGTGGGCCATTAATTTGTTCAAGAGGTCTAGTATTTTACCAGGAAAAACGTTAAATTATAAATAGGGAAACTCATATAAAAGCTTTAGAAGTATATATTTATAAATGTGATTGATTAAAAGTTTCAGTAGTTGGTCAATTCATCAAAAACAAACTAATCAGTCCAATCACTCAATCAAAACCAGTAAAAATATGAAGGGGAAATGCAGATGAACAAAAGAATGAAATTTAAAAGATTTGCTTGTAAAAAGAATAGAATTGAAAGGGCCATGCACTTGATAGAATTTAGGAAGCATGCCACTTCCTCTATATACAATTTTACAGTTTTGTTTCATTATGATAAATAGGTTTTTGTAAAAGAGAAACGGAAAGATGATTGAAATAAAAATTAAAATGATAAAAAATACTTGGACTGGCAGTAAGTGAAATAGATCTCGGATTGAGATGTAAAGCAGCTGGATTAGTAGTTGGCCCTCTTGCATCCGCTGACATACTTTTACGTGCCACGTAACTATCCCGTCGCTCAGTTCCTAACGGACCTCTTAACGCTTCATCATCAATTGATCCAGAAAAGAAAATTTTGTACCATCATCATCACGTTTTATTGACAGGTTTACATGTTTTTTATCTTAACAACAGATTTATATATGTATGGTAAAAGTACATTTATCTTCAAGTTACCCCAAGACATTTTTATTCAATAAATACAGTATTATATGAATTATTTTATTTTAGCTGTTAGGAAATGAGAAACAGAATTTTCTCTTACCGGAAGAAGGTGCAGCAGCGACCGACATAGGATGACCCGGACCAGCAGGTGTGTTATGTCCTGAGCTTCCAGTTCCTCCAGGGATGACATTTACTGAAGGATTAGACCTACCCACCAGCCGACTTGTTGGGATGTCATGTTGAGAATGAATTGTTTGACAGGAACCGTGCAATGCATTACCTGAGCCACTACCACTACCCCCACTCCCTCCACTACCACCGGGCTTCTTTAGGACATTCGCTTCTCTTAATACTTGATAAGTTTGGTCTAGATCATCTCCTTTGTCTGTCAGACACAAATGGAAAAATGAGTATAAGAATAAGTTGCAATCTACAAATTATCACCTTTTACATTATTAACGAAGTTTTCAGGATTTTTTCTTGGTTTCATCGTTTCTCCCAAAACATCCACTTATCATCTACATGTCAAACAAAAGGTGAGGATAAAAAGTACCTGTCACAGCAAAATCTACCAAACTTTTTTATACATAATCCAGAGTACAGAATTAAGTTCAACTTTAATTTATATATCGGGTAACACTGTTTCGCTACAGGGACGCTGAAGATGGTTTTGTTTAAGGCAACAACAACGACGACTTGTACCTCAACTGTCATTTGCCAAAAACCGCATAGGATTGTCAGGCACATAGATACATAAAAGGAAAATTAACTTTTAATTTCTCCTAAAAATAATCCCTGATCCTGTCTGGGTTGGTCTTAACAATAACATGTAATCAGCACGGGATCAAAGAGAATTGGGAGTCTCCTGCAATAATTTCTAGGAAAAAGTACATAAGCTTACTTCCAGGGCTGTTCCCTGTGCTTTTGGATAGAGCAGATGTTGAAGGGTTAGCGGTAGTGCTTCCACCACTAGCTCCTCCAGTCGCTTCATCTCCTTCTACTTGGGTATCCGCCATTTGCGAAAGTCTTGTTTCCAACTCGGATGTGGATCGTTGCCTTCTCAGCAGCCTTGTCTTTGGTTGACACTTGTCTACTTTCTCTTGGCAATCAGCGTGTACATTCATCTTACACATTCTACAACGGAGACCCTGTCTAGTGTGACCTGTTCAAAAATGAAAATGATAAATTAGTACTAGTCAAGAATGTAATTAGAATAATACAGCTTCATCTACGCTCATTTTAGTCTTTCTGTGACCACAACATTTTTGCTTCGTCAATTTTATCAGTTTATTCGTGTAGGCGAATAGAATATTATATGTAATCTAATCCTACTACATGTTTTCTTTTTAATCAAGACATTTTTATACCTCCGAGGTAGAAAATGATAGTATAATTACTAGGACCTATTAGTAAAAACGGTATAAGCTTCTTTGTAGCCACAAGGTAAAAAGAAAACTTCGTAAACCCCTGTTTTACGAATTCGTTTTGCGTCAGACCACTACTTTTTGTTAATTCTTCTCACATTTCTTCTTAATACAATGAAAAGAAAATCATCCTCATTAAGAGCATTATTTTGCAATCATTGCAGCTTATATTTTCATTATATTCCACCCCATTTTCATTTTGCTAATGTTTATTTTCTTAATTTTCTCAATAGTCGGATTTCATTTTAGCTAATTAAGAACGTAATAACAGCAAAGAATAGCGGAAAGGATAACAAAGTGAAGGAAATCAAATAGGAAATACGGAGAAGAAAACGAGTGTTTTTCTTCCAGATTTATTTTTAGACTTCCACTTTATGGCAAACAAGGAAAGTAACTTATTCTTCCCTCACTGTAACTCTACCTTTCAAACAAATATTGTTCCAAATGCAAAGTCATATAAGAGTCTAACTGCCACTCTAAAAGTAAATCTATCTTTTATTCTTTTTGAAAGTAGAATTAGATAAATTGAGTAGGAGGGAAAGGAGATTTGATTTTCACAAAGAAAAAAGTAAATCAAAGTGAAAGAGGATGAAGGATGGAGAGTTTCTAAAAAATATGTAATATTAAAGAATAAAAAACACAATTTCTGCTTACCTCTTAGAATTTGCGAGCAAATATCACAAGGTGTGATCTTCTTGTAAGTGTACTCTTGGAAGATGTGATTCTCAAAGATTTGGAACGGCTCCTTGTTGTCCTTATCTTTCGTATTTTTTCTGAGGAGGAATAAAGACACAAGAGGGAAAAGAGTTGTAGATAGAGCTTGTTTTATAACGGAGCAGCAGTCATCCATCACAATCAAATCTATCAAGTTTCTTTTTTAAAAGAGAATCTCTCGTTGCTATATTGTATTGCTTAAAGAGAAAGATGATCTGCTGCTCTCTCCTTTTTATAAAAATTCGCTACAAAAAGTTTCAAATTATTTATACAGGTAGTGATATAATATTTTGATTGCAAATTTTATAGGATAAGAATAAAGGCACATTATACGATATAGAGACAAGTCACTGATAGAGTAATAAGAATAATATATAATATATGACAGCAGAAGGAAGGCCACATAAAAGGCTTGAGTGACAGTAAATGGATTATGAGGTAGATTTAATTTGCTTGAGTTTTACTATGACTAAAATACCAGTTTAAAATAATTTCATATTCAAGCGTATGTTTTCTAAAGTCAGTTTTTCTTTTAGTGCAATCATTAATTACGTAATTCTTTTTATAGGAANGGTAGATTTAATTTGCTTGAGTTTTACTATGACTAAAATACCAGTTTAAAATAATTTCATATTCAAGCGTATGTTTTCTAAAGTCAGTTTTTCTTTTAGTGCAATCATTAATTACGTAATTCTTTTTATAGGAAGACTAGCACACACGGTACTTTTATCCATGACAAAAAATACACCAATAGCACAAGGAATCACAAATTAAGACTAAAGAAGTGAAGTGAGCGTGATAAATGCGAACAATATGAAAAGGAAACATTTACAGCTCTTACAATATTATCGAATACCGTCAAATTTTTGTATATTAAGAAATGCACACATTATTATTGTACTTATTGTACTCAACTAATAAATATTATATTGATTTTTCCTAAGCATGATTACAAAGGATAAACATAATGGAATTGAGAAAATTTGTTTTTTTCAATGAAAGTAATATACAAGCATTTCTTTATGAGAAATTAGGTGTGTTTGATACAAAGTTGTGTTGCGAAAATGCATCGGAATAAAGGAGAAGTTAAAGAAGGATTTTAGATTGCTATTTTTGCATTTTGTTCTTCACGATCAGTAATCTCGAACATGAAAAACCAATAAAAACGAGGAAAAGGTAGAATGAAGGATAGGGTTAAAATGCCCACGGTTCCATAGTGGAAAACAACTGAAGCGATGAAAGTTCATTCGTGGCTTTTAAGGGATATGGGATTTGGACACAAAGTGCAGCTACACATATAAAAAGATTCCATCTATCACAGATTTAGATTTCATGTCCTATGCAGAAGATAAGGTTGAGATAATTTTGGTTAAGTATTATTATTACATTTACAACACAAATACAGGGTAAATTGACACACACAATAAAACACATTTACAAACGTACTAAATATAGGAAATATATATACGTAAAAGTCAATTCTTTTTATATGACACGACTAATCGTAAGATGGAGTATTTTATGACCACGGTAAGCTATCCTAGCGTAGTAAATTTTCCAGGGAATACCGTCACGTCATCATTCCCGCAAATATAAATCAACTAATCGAAAAACTCTAACTACATAAGCCATAGTTGAAGTTACGTACAATGATCATAAAGATATTGTAAGGATGCATGACTTTATTATAAGAGGTTTGTCAGTAAATCATTAATGATATAAGTAACAAAAAAGCTTCTTTATTATGAATATTACTTGTGATATTATTCTTACTAATATGGACCATTATACTTTTTGTACACGAAAATAAATATCAGAGAAAATTGTTTGCTTGAATGCCTAATTATATATTTTCTAGTAATAACTACGAATAAAGTATTTCCTATTAAAAGCGGGATGATGATGAAAGTTAAATGGCATGATAACTAAATTATTAATTTTAAAATAAGAATTAATCGCAATTGGAAAGCAAAGACTAGCAAAAAATTATAAGCAGACAAGTAAAAGCCTTCTATACAGCTTGACATGTTCTTACAAAAAAATTAGATAACCAAGCAAATTGATATACTTTTATGTTTGTTATTCTGTAGATGATTTATTTCAACATATTTGTTTATTCAGTATAATATTTAGGGCTCTATGTGGGTGAGTTGTTTATTAAAGCCTGGGAATATATATTTGTGTTTATTACCTGCTTGTTATCTGTGATCGCATATCTATCTACTTCACGTCTACTTAATGAACAAATCAAATCTAATTGTATACTGAATATCAATACATACTAACTTGAATGAAATTGATAAGAAGCCTTGTAAACAATTTGCTTGGAAATGAATAGATAGATCTTTTTTGAGGCAATGCCTATGTTTCTCAAGGTCATCATGAAATTGAGTGAAAGCCAAGCTCAATCTCTCTACGTGTGTAGGTAACTAATAAAATTGCATTTTCTAATCAATCTCAACGGAAAAATAATAAAAGAAGAAGAACGATAGAAAGAAAAAGAAAGATGTTAAGAAATGGAAAAAATATATAATAATAAAGTTTTAATATACAAGTCATACATTCGTTTTACAATATAACTACAACAGAGAAAGTACTGGAACAGAGTACTACTTAAGTAAATAAGTTACTACAAGAATAGAATAAATTTATTTTGACAGAATAGAGACATTGGCAAAGAAAAATATTTTCAAGTACATTTGTATTTTTGTAACAAGTAAACAAGACAAAAAGAATAAAAGCACAAATAATTGCTAAATTAATGTCCGATTTTAATAATTTCTATATGACCAGCAGTTCTAGAAATCTAATTGCAATTTACTCTTCGCAAACCAATTATTTACATGTATTACAAGTTTTTTTCAAGACTCTTTTAAGTTCACTACAAAACTATTATTAACATGATCGTAGTTGTAAATTACTTAAAATTTAAACATGAAGCATACAAAGCAAGAAAAAGTTACAAGTACATAATTCTGAATGAACTGTGTCCAATGTCTAATCAGAAAGAAGTGAGTTATTTGAAATAGCCACATTTACTATTTTTAAGCATTTCCGATGAAAATCAAATTATGGCGACAAAACTACAATTAAAGCGTCAAAGTAAATTAAGTACAACTGCAAATATGGATTTGAACGATTGGACTAAAATACAAAAACCATTCGCTTTGTTTAATATTCTCAAAAAAGATAAATATTACGTCATATACCTTTATTTATAGTTTACATATTTATAAGGGAAAGCTCGTTAATATCTGTACGAATGACAAAGACAATAATACCTAATAATTCTGCCGTGTATGTGATATGTACTAGTGAACTAAACTAGTCGTGATAGGTGAGTGAATGGAAGCACAGGTGATAATGACAAAAGGGATTAGGTGTATTTTACTTCAACTTCATCATCTACCTAAGCGCATCATGAATTACGAGCTTTCACTTCGCTTCATGCCGCTTTCTAAAAAACTTCATGTCTATCTTTTTGTTGGCACTCTTATCATCACGATATGCTTGATAATGATATATTGCTTGAAACAACCGGCTTGGCACAAACTATAGAAAAGGTTAGAGTTTGCTTTCTCCATGCTAAATCGGAATTCCATAAATGCAATCATACAAATGGTAAGCAAAAGGTGATTGTTAAAGTCTGATCACGAATACTTGGTAAAACGTGCTTAATTTAAAAAATAGAGCTTTCACATTTCACGCATCCTCTTCTTTTTTTAAAATGTCGCTTATTTCATGCATTTTCTCTTATATTCATTCATTCATAAATCCTGAAAAATTGTCTAGCTATTTTAACATGTCATAGCTCGTCTCGTATAAAAATCAAGAGTTTACAGGGAAAGTAATATCCGTTTGTGTTAAGTTTGAAAATATTATGGTCATGTATTAACAGCTTGTGTAAGTAGCGCTAGAATTTAAAATGTCAATTTGAAAGGATTAAGTAGCAAGCATTTAATAATTCGATCATTGATTAGCTTTAACCAAGAAATTTAAAAAAGGAAGAAAGTGGGTTTCCAAAAATGCATAACTATTATAATGTGAATGAAAAATGCTCAAATCTACAACTACCAAGGTACGGTACGTACTACATTCGGCATCATAAGCAAAAAATAAGCATAATTATTCTAATTAAATGGTGTTTAATGCGATGATGATACAGCTTTCTACATTTCTAAATCTATTTTTCGACTAAAAAATATCAGATTTCAAATATGTCTACTTCTACAAAATATCGATATACGGGCGATTGTTATACTGTACTAGTAAACCACTATACTTTTATAAACAAAATACGTTTTTAAACAGTACCTCATGGCCATGATGGCAGAGACTGCGTAGAACATTTGGTTCTGGGGTTTTTTCACCTCGACAGGAAGCGGCCAAATTATTTTATATTCACATCAAACACAATTAGTCAACATGTTCCATAGAAAAAAATCCAATTAATGTTACTCTCTAGATCTAAATACCCACTATATAAATAATTAATCAACACCTCAAAATGAAAATGTGTGGAAACTCATCATGTACACAAGAAGCCACACATTCTAATATACACCTAATTAGAGTAATTAGTAAGAATTCGGAATATCATTTCCCACCAATCAATTTAAATTAGGCAATAAACATTGAGTTTTAATTAGGAAATTGAGTATTCAGTTTCTCTGTAAGTAATCAAGAAATTTAACCAGTTGAATTGGCGTTTTAAGCTAAAAGTTTAAAAATTTGCTTACAAATTGTAATTTCTAATTTGAAACAACACTGCGTATTTTTTTCTGCAGTAATTTAACTTCCAATTCAGTCACGTAATTACTATATAGTCTTCTCGAAACAGGAAAATAAGGATAAGGAAGAAAAGGAGTTTATTAAAAGTTCTAATTTTTTATTTGGAACTTCATTTGTTTCACTCAACGATAGATTTGACATGCACCCAAATTACTTTCAAAACTTCATTGTATACAAAATGAAAGGTTTTTTTGCGATGCGCATTTGCATTTTTCAATTAAAATGGTAATTGGACTGTTCCTACATGATTATTATAACGCAACTTTGAAAAGTAAAATAAACAGAAAAAATAGATGAAAGGATGTGTATGCAATATCCAATTTAGCTATTGCATCAAAGAATTAATTTATGAACGTGTGTGGGAGGAAAGGAAACAAAGAAAGTAGGATTAAATAAGAAACCTAGATAAGTTCTTAATAACCTTTTCGTAAAACAAATAATATGTATATTACGTAATACATACGGACATATTATAACTTTTCTTATAAATTAAAACAATAGAAGTTAGAACAAAGAGAGCACGGAGACGCATGTATGCGACACCAAAGGCAATATTGGGTATAAATACTCACTTTTCGGCATCCTTCCCAGCCCCGCTAGAATTGGCTGGGGTGGTCTTCAAACTTTTAAATGCTTTCAACCATTTTGATTTCATTGTTTGGGCGGTCGCTGCAGATAGTTTCCGATCGGCCCCTTTTCCACCTGAGCCTCCACTACCGGTTGATAGGTCTTCTCCAGCCATGGATATCGTGTCGCCACCTATTCCTCCAGCTCTATCCATTTTCCCTCCTTTCCCTCCCATTGAGGAAGACATCTCTGATTTGGCAAGAGGTCCAAAAAGCTCTCTCTGTTTCAAAAAATAAGAAACCAGACCAACCGTTACAAAAATTGAGCATTTTTTACTTTCATTAAAATTCAATAACATATTTTCTTGCGAAATATGTGAAAACGGATACAAATTTCCTCCTCAACTCTGCTTCCCTTTACAAAGTTGCCAAAACCGTTAAAAAACCCCGCAGTTATGTGGAATTACTTGAGCTTCGAGGTCTCAAGTACTTCCCATTTTTACTACCGCTTGTATTTGAAAATTGCACAAAAGAGCAGAGAAGCCATTTATTTTTTTGTTGTTTGATGCTAGCAAGTCACTATTAATTCCAGTTTGCATTTTTTCTCCATGTTTATGGTGGATAAAAATTCCCCAAATTAATTTAAAATTAAGCAAGGCTTTGAACAAACTACTACTGCAGTAAGAAACTTGGAATCGGAGAGTAACATTTTCATATTTAATTAATACTATACCATGCACCCTTTTCCTTTCTTTCACTCTATTTTAACCTTTTTTCTTTCAATTTAAATGGGTTATATGTAAAAATCTAGTATATAGTGTTGCTGCTTGCTTCTCTCTAATAACTTTCGAAATTATGCTATTTAAAGTTTCAAGAATACTTTCCCTGTAATTCAATTAATGAAGGTATCTGAATTCGAAAGCTGGGCTCGTTTGAAGTTTCCAGGCAAAATGAAAACTATCATAACAAAAGCAGTGATCACAAGATTTCGAAGTATTCAACTCAAGTATTGACACTCCCAGTGATTGTTATGAATGATCACACATTATCAGTTCGAAAATGGCAGGAGGAATAGTATTTATCACCATTCCTTAACTCTCATAAATTTATCCAAATCCAACATCTGACTGCATGTTTAGAAAATTATGATATAGTCTCATCCAGGATAAAAATTGCAAGCTGCTTTTGCAAAAACAATCTTTTTCTCTTTTGGTCTTTGCCCTCTTTTTTCAATTTTCTCCTTAGAACTTGTGCACCTAATTTTCACCTATGCTGGGTTTATCATATTTACCTTAATAAAACAAAACTATCATTGCGTTTTCAATGAAGCGTGATGTAATAGCTATTGCCAATGCTTTAGGTGGGGGAATACTGCTTTCTTCTGTGAAAAAACACACCAGACATGTCCATCACAAATTATGTTGGATAAAAACGGATAGGTGAAAAAGAGGACAATAAGGGCAAGCATAAAAGCAATTGTATTTGAATTTCATTCACTTTCTCCGTTTAGTCTACGTCATTCTGCATTAGTGCAGCTTCTCTACGCTTTTCTCTACGATCTTTTACACTGAGTTAGCAGCAATTCATTCGAATATTATCTGTTATTTTGATATTTTACCTAGAGAGGCGAATAATAAAAGAAGTAAGGTGGAAATCAAAAAAGAAAATCTAATAAAATGGACGGATTTTCAAAGAGAATCTGCAATGTGTGAATAAACACAAGCTTTGAAGAGTTAGTTGTGCTATATAAATAATCAATAGACAGATGTATGTACGTCAAAGGCAAGACAATTTTCTCAGTGATCAGGTTAAACTTTCGAGAAAATGTCGTCAATCATACTCTCTCGCCTACTCATCTTTTTTCTTCAAAACTTATTCTCAATTTTATTTTTCTTATTTTTTGCTTACTCTTGATCGCAACTCATTCATTGTTGTTGTATTTTTAGAACATTATTCAATGGAAAGGGATGCTTGTGTACCCCTGGGATGAAGTAAGTGAAGGATAAAAAGACAACCAAAAAGAGTTAACACAAGATGATGTATTAGGATAAGGATAAGATAAGATACCGCTGTGCTTTCACTCACAGGGACAGTAGTTAGAAATAGTTTACTCAATCCTTCTCAACACAGTACCTAAATAATTCAGCTTCTTTAATTTGCGTATTTTATTGATGAAATTCCTTTCCTGATTGTTTGCTACTTGAGCACATCCTAGTTTTGCAAATTCTTTTTTGAACAAGTAGGGAAGTAATAATGGTTGCCAAACTTTTTTCTTTAAAAAGAAAAACCTTACCTGTGCTCTCAAAGCTGCTAGTTGCATCTGAGCTACCCTCAGGTCAAATCTCTTCATACTGAGGTCCTCCTGAAGCTCGTTGGCTTTGTTGTAAAGGTTGGAATCCAAGCTCCTAATAAAAAACCAATATATTTTCAATAAAAAATTGTTTAATCATTCAGAAAATTCTTGTAAAAGCTTATTCATTTGGGATTTCTCCGTAAAAGAAATTCCGGATAAGGAAACGGCGTCTCTGTAGGTAGAATTACAAAACATGAGTTTTATATTTTTTGAAGTATCAATGAAAAAGGGAAGCCATCGTAAACATTTTCAGTGATGATGATGGGACTACTTGTGAGATGAATTGGAAGCCATGTCAGTTCATTTCTATTAAAAACCTTGTTAGTAATCTTAAGTATACTACGTTCAATTACCTAATCTTGGAACAAACTTCATAACAAAGCCGTCTTGTTAGAATCACAATAATCGGATCAGTTTATTATATTACATGATGCTTTAAAAATCTGAATTAATTTATTAAGAAGCTATAGGAAGTAAAACGTATTATCTTGACGCATTGTATCATTCCGAGTAATCTCTTGATGAAAGTTGTTCATTATCTCATATTCCATTCCAGCTAATTAGATACAAAAGACTGCTATGACATGGTAGTAAGTATTTATACAATTTAATAACGTTCGCCCTGATAGTGGAGTATTGACAAGAATTAATTAATTAAATAATAAGATTTTGTGAATCAAATCATACGTTGTTGATTCGCTTTTGTAAATTTAGCGTATATCTGTAAAACGAGCTTTTAGCTGGAATGATGATGTATGATGATTTCTGAGTAAACTTTTGACTATTGACAAGTCCTCGTCACTCCTCCGCATTTTGGTAACAAAAGAGTAGCTCATCGCTATTTTGCAACAAATAATAATCTGTCAAGTTTGTGTAGGACGGAAGAAGAGAGCTTAAAAATTGATGGCTCAAATCCGTCACTCATACCTTTTGCTGACAAAAAATGTCACAATTTAAATTCAAGCCTTTCTTCGTCATGTAACGTTTTTCCGTAGTATCTGTTTGTATAAAGATTGATGATGATGGAGAAGGAAAAGTAGCTACGTAGGTTTAGGTATTGTAAGAGAGCAGAATAAGACAAGGAGATTGAAATGAATTATGTACATGTGAGGTGTCGCAGGCTGTCCATCTTCATTTACATATAAATTGCGTAAAAGTTTGATATAAAGTTTTCTCTTTTATTGTCTTATTTTTGTGTTACCAAAAGTTCTTTCTCTTTGAAACAAGCATACTATTCATTCAACAAAGAAATAATATCGATAGCGCACACACATGTTCCAAAAAAACCTCTTAAAATGTTGGATAATGTAAGGTGTAACTACCTGAGTTTAAATTACCTTACGAAAACATTCTCAGGTTAAATAACAAAATACTTAAAATAGGTCAGCCAAACATCATCGTCATTATCGTCACAAATATTGAAAGCTAGACGTAAACTAAAGAAACGTACTTCTAAAAGTTTTTACGTGAATAGAAAATGTGAAGAGGTTTGTTCTTAACTAGACCGTCATCAACATGATGCCCTGTAGTAGAACCGGCATATTACTCTTTCCAAACTCATATTTTATTTACAGTTTTAATTTAAGGAAAGGAGAAAGTTGGAATTGGTTGAAAAAAGGTTTTAAAAAGTACCTTTGCTGCATCCTGCCCAGGGAATCCAATGAATCTTGAATAGGTTTCATTTCAGCTTCCAATTCCGCCATTTCTTTCCTCAGTCCTTCAATACGACCTCGAATAGAGTTTGTTATCAGACGATCCATTATCAACTCATCTTTTAAAACTGGCACATGGGAAAGATCCTGAATGAAAAAATTATCAAAAAACAAAGCAATAAAAACGTTGTTCAATTTAGAGTTGAATTAAACCTCTTGAAACTGACCACTTGGCGTTTTTCAATTTAATACGAGACAAAGCGAGATCGTTTTGGAATGACCCAATCATTAATCAATAACAATGATGTTCACCAAAAACAAAGACTATTCAATTACTTCACAAATTCTACCTTATTTTTAGTATACGATACTGAAAGTTTTACGTCATCTTTGCCCACCTTATCATCTTTGCATCGTTGGTCTTGCCTGCTAACCTTTCGTAGATTTTCTTGTTTTTATTTATTAATATTCCAGTCTCAATTTTCATTACTGCAATGAAGAAACGTTTTTCATCATGCCATGTATTTTAACAAGTTCCTGTTCTACCTCTAAAATTACTGGTTGTTTGTTTTATATGCATGGAGTATAAAATTACAGTTACAAATAGTGCAGCAGAATTAAAAGTGAACAGTAATTATCCACTAGCAACTATGTATTTTCTCTCCCTACCTTAGAATTTTTATTTGGGTTCCTTCTTTCAGACATAAACAAAGGAGAAAGGCATAAAAAGTCAGTAAATATTTGAACAGGTAGGTACACAATAGCTTTCTCAAGAAGTAGAATGAATTGGAATGCATGCTCAAAATTTGTTGTGAAATATGAGTTACTATGAAGGCCAGTTTGGAAAAAGCGAAAGTAATATTAGCATAATATTTATTAGTTAACAGACTGCTACACAAATTATCTGATATAACAATTAAATATGAAATGTCATTTCCTCAAAATAGTTTTTTGCAAGAAGTTAATCAAAGTAATATTGGCTACAATTTCAATAATTTAATATAAATATTGTTGCCAACTCGTTATTTAAAGCAAATTATGAATGTTGCTGGTTTTAGAAGGGGTTTCAAAAAATGCATCAGAGAAAAACTTTTTTTTGTAAATCAAACCCTGCTTTATGTCAAGACGCAAACAAGCTTAATTTGGTAAATGCTTTTAATATTCAATGAGAAAGCAGAATCGGGGTTTTGTATTTTCTTTCTTTCATTAGTACTGGACAATTTCTGATTATTTTGTTTTGCTGTGCTTTAGGAGTGTAATTTTCTCTTTGTGTCGAAGGTTTTTATATTAACCAGTCATAAATACGTATCTTTTTTCTTGTTTAATAGCCATTTACAGATGTTATCTTTATTCTCAATTACTATTAGAAATACGCATGTCTGGCTATCATTAAGAGAAAATGTTTTTCATTGTTGCTGATATCATCAATATTCCATCAAAACAAGATGAAAGCAAACTCTGAAATAAAACAAGTCAGTAAAAATACAAGCAATCGGTCATAACGATATGACACATGATAACCAGTTCCATTTGGAAGCTTCCTTTTATTCTCACAACATAAAAACATTTCCTAATTGATAGACAATTAGAGAGGTAGGCTGGAGTAACAGCATGTCCCCTTCTATTTATTTTGTTACACACACCTAGATACATAATTATTTGTACTTTTTGGTAAACACGCATACAATGCTAATTCATCTCCATGAATTAAGCCACCTTTAAACTTATCACCAGCACAAGAAGTGGTTTCAATACTGTAAGGTTTAAAGGA
>JAHZNK010000253.1:0-11643 GCA_027744615.1 Lepidocyrtus cf. nigrosetosus NNG-2020 | reverse complement strand
CGTTTCATTGGACAAGTTACTTGACAAAATGATAAATTGCTTTTGTCCATTTAAGTAAAAGTTGCTTTCACCAACTGCAGTTGTTTAATACTGCAAATGTGTAAAAACTCATCGTTTTCTGAATTATTTACCTAACTTGGACAACCATTCAGCTGTATGAGTGAAAACCTAATCAGTCAGTGGAAAAAAGTAGTATTTAAAAGGAAATTGCAAGGACACTGATATTACGTCAATGCTTCCGAAGAAAACGTTTCCGTTAACTTTCCTTTTCTTTATGTTCCGTCCGGGAATAATACAAGCAAGATATGTGTTGACTTGGCGTGGAAATACTTTTAAAATTAGAAAAACAATAAAGAGTCTAAATTTAAAACTAAACCGTTGACCCAAGTATATTTTGAACTGTAAAAAAGACAATGAAACGGTGTTCAGTAAAAACCTAACTTTATTGAGAAGAACAATGAATGCACGATGATGTTAAAAGACTCAAAAAGAAATATATTTCCTAGGATTAGAGTCAAGACCATTGCGAAACAAGAAGAAAGTTGATGAAATGGCTGACACACTTTTTTAATTTTGTCAAAATTACGTCTTAAAACTCTCCAAGATGTCTTCACTTGAAAAACGTTAAATTGTTCACCCATCAAAAACTAAACCAGGTCACATACTTTTCTCCACCTGTCCTCATTTAAAAGGCAATAAAAGAATGGTCTTCTTTATTTTAAAGGCAAGTCACCCAAGATAAATTTTTATGACTGTTTTAGAAATTTTTACAACAATTCCAATGAGAAATGTGAATTGTTATAAAAACACCCATTTAAAGAGGAACTTTCTTTTCAGTCATTTTTGAGCGTCACTGTGGACAAGCCCGGATGTATTTAGTTAAGTAAACATTCGTTAAAAATCCCACTTGTCGCTTTTTTATCAAACCCCTTCTTCCTTGAATTACGCTGTTGATATAGCTGGAGCAACAAAATAAGAATTTAGTAGTTATAATATCAATAAAAACTTGTTTGCTTTCACTTTAATGTATACTTTTGCGGTTCGGGTTTCCTGTTATTGGAAAATGAAGACTTATCCTGACAAATTTGAAGAAAAGCTCGAGATTTTTGATTTACAAGTATCAGAAAACGTTTTAAGCATTTTACAGCTAATGCTTCGGTGAAAGCAAATAACTCAATTTTTCTGGGAATCCAACCTTGCAGTCTGTTTTATTGATTTTATCCTCGACTTTTAAAACTTTGCAATATATGTTCGACACATTTTAACAAAAAGTGGGACTAGTGAAAACATTTGCATTTTTTCTTTAACAAGTACATAATTATGTAAATCCAGAGTATTGAAATCTTATCAACTCAAACCTTTTATTCCAAAAACTGTAAATGACGCTTATACATTTAAAAAACTAAAACTTTGGTGGTTTCAACGTGCCAGAATATGATAAATTTTTGTAGTGACACGTTCCAACACTTATGTAGGACTATGAACCTTCTACTTTGTAATCCCCAGGTGAATCGCAAGCAGTTTTTATCTATTTTTAGAGAAAAACTGTATTTAAGATGAACTAAGCCTAGTTTCGTGTAGAAGGGAAATGTGAAGTGGTGGAAATAATTTTGAAGAGGAAGCAAAGCAAAGAAAATGAGTAGTGACTGATGCAATTGGACACGCTCATGCGAGCTAACGTAGCATGACATAGAATTAAGGGTTTGCTATGAAAAGCACTGGAGGGAAATGAACACGTGTTGTAAACTTCGGCAACAAACTACTGTAAAAGAAATTTTAAAGTGTATTAACTAATAGTCTCTGACGATGAGAGGTCAAGATGTTGGGGAACAAGTGGAGGAGAAATTCCTGCGTAGGTGGAAATACGTTTTTTCTAACTTAATTTATTTCAGATTTGCTACAAGTAACGTTCTTCCCCACGACAGATAATTTTTAAAGTGGCGATCTAAAAGACAAGATACAATAGATATAAAAAAATAAAAATAATAACTCCAAAGAAAGTTGTAGTCCAAAATCGTGCATTACTTGAATTTATAAATTGAATGAGCAAACCACCTATCATTGTTTATTTTGTAGCTTAAATGATAATAAGAATTTCCATATTTGGCTTTTAAACAAGTTTTGTAGTTGAAAAAGAAGAGAGTGAAAACTGGGCTTTGTAAGAATGATGAATATTCATAAAGGAATAATATTGTTTTGGTTTTCCAAAACACCAGCATTTCCTTGTCAAAATCTATAAGAAAAACACAGCTGCTATAGTTTACATACTACTTTTTACGAGTTCCTTGAAGGATCACATAAAACAGGCAACACTGGACATTTTATATTTTTATTTTGTTTATGAAGCAGCAACTTTCACAAATTGCATTAGAATTTTCTGTGCCTTTATTGCTTTGACCTTGATAATGAATTTAGCAAGAAGATGAAAAAACTGACCGTGCAATAAAAATATGAAAGGGAGACTAGTTTTATGATTTTTTACTCTTTTATAATCAGTTGGCTAGAAAAAAAGCTCAAAAGTTGAAGTTGTGGCCTGCAAAAAAGACCAAAAGTTCAGGCTTTTAATCAGAATATTTATTTCTTTTCATGCGTAAAAATTTACTGACAGTTGTTTACCAACTCATCGGACGGGGAAGCGGAGAAAGTTTTCTTGCTGAGAACATGACCTTGTGTGGTAAAATAAAAACATGAAAAGCGGGGAAAGAAGCGGATGTTAGCTTAGATGTTTATTTGGACAGTTTTGAACATCCAAGTAAAAACAGGTTTTTATGGGTGTCCACGTCCGGAATAATTACATATGCATGAGCAGCATTTACTTACTACGGAGTTTTTAATTTTAGCACAGCTGAACTGATTTACCAGTTCTGTGACGAAAACTTTTAAGGAAGGAAATACCAAAATAAATTAGCATTTTTGTTGTCTTTTCCAAATAAAATATTTCATTTCGGTTTACAATTTTTACAATTTTCCTATCAGCTGTGGGTTTTCAATCCACATTTTGATTGCACTTTTTAAACGGGAGAAATTGCCAACTCAAACACCTCAACAAAATTCTTTTTAATAACAATTACCGTTAAAAAGTTGCTGTTATTAGCAGTGGTAAAGCAATGATCATTCCGACTCCAGATGTGTGAATTTTAGCACGTTAATGTACAAACTCAACCAGTTTTTAAGGGTAATATTAAAAACTGCTTCTGTTAATGGCGGCAAGTTGGCTGATAATAATGTAGAAAATGAGTATTGCAAAAGTTGGTAAAAGCAGAAAATGTTGTTTCTGAGATGGGCAATAACCACGGAATGGATTCAATGGAATGATGGGCTTACTAAAATGGGTTTTCGTGGTGTGGTAAATGTAAATGGGGAATCCCAGAGGAACAGATGAGCACAAACTCTTGTTTGTTGAGTAAAGATGAGCCCAATATTGGAGTTTGGGGAAAGTGGAGAAAGCGTTGGATGGAAATGCTCTTGTTGCAATATTTACAGAGTGAAGCTCCAAAGCACTTTGAGACCCATATTCTTTTGTGGTTGCCGAGGGAATAAATTGAGAGGGTCGAGGACACATCCGCACTCACTATGACACGAAGGGATCCAGTCGCCTCAAAGCAGATCATATGACCTGTATCGCTTTACTAACCATGTGGAACCTTCTCCCTTTTTATTTCTACCCAAATAATAACGTCATCCGAAAATAATCTGTATCATTAAACTGTGATCACACTTGCAAGTATGAAAAATAATAGGGAAGAATTCGCGAGACAATGAATGAAAATATTTCAGCTTCAACCTAATCAGCAAAAATAATGTCAATGGGTGTTGTAAACAGCACCGGTGGGAGCCACGTAAAATAGAAAAATCGTTGCTTCTTGGACATTTCCTCTTTTTAATATGTACGTCAGCAGTTATCTGGGCAGACCAAAACAAATTCCCTTCATCTGGTGCCGTTTCAACTACTCCGGTAATAAAAGAAAACAAGGTTACTTCCAAACAACAAATTTCTTTATCGACATCTCCATTACCACCAACTGGGTCGGCTCCATTCTCATCTCCTGCCGGAAATTAATGCAAGACTTGTGATATTTCTTTTAAGTGTGACTTTTGGAAAATCCTTTTGTTACCACCGATATTATCCTAGCATTGTTATGTTCTTGAGCAATTATATCTAAGCAGAAAACCGAAAAAGAAAACTAATTCTGTGACTTCATCATTTTGAAACTGAATTAAAAAAGTATTTAATTTATTTTATAAATTCAAGCTCACGTTTGGAAAATATTTAAAGTATTCAAAATGAAATTGATGCACAAAATAAAAACCAAAGAAATTTATTTTCCACTGCAATATTGACCAGTGACCAACAAATCAATAAAAAGGCACACCGCTAGTACAAGGTACTCAATGCTCCATTTTTTTCACTAGAATATGCGCCTTCAAATAAATAACCAGGCTTTCTAAAAGAAAATAAATTGGAAATGGACAGCAAAAGGAAATAAATAAACTAGCGTTGATGCTTCTTTTAATCAAAAAATAAATCTTTCTCAATATAAATAGATGAAATAGCAATATTGACGTGTTTTAGATGCACCAGGTATAATTTGGCACTTACTGCAAAAAAAATCTTAAAAAGTCAAAGCCAAATAGTAAACCTTGGAGGTTTTGTTTTCCATTCAACTAGAAGAAAGTTTTCATCACGTGCGGAAATTAAATTGGCAAAGGATATTAGAAGTTTTCTAAAACAGCTTGACTTTACTTTGACTTTGGCTAAAAACAGGGTTTCTTGATTAAAAAATCTAGTCCGTTAAATTCGAGCAGCAAGTTTTGAAGTATTCCTTTTATAAAACATCGCTTTGGACACAACCAAGGTCAGGGCGATAAAAACTCAAAAGAAAAGGAAGAGAAAGCAAAACGGAAATGATAATGGTTGATGATAAGTACATTTTGATTTCTTGTATTGAATTGGTTTGGGAAAAATTGAATGAAAGGAATTTTTATTAATGTTGCTATTTATTCTTATTATCGTCGTAAATATTTTCTTGTCGAAATTGCAAGAACTACAGAAAGATTGCAATCAGAGATATCTGGATTAAATGCCAATGAATAGTAAAAATTGGAAACAGATATTTCTGTGAGACCGTCTTAAGAATAAACTGACTTTGTCAGTTTATACTTTGTTAGGAGTAGCCTAAACTTGCAAAAACGTCAAAGTTGGCTGAACCCAAACGAATTTGAAACGTTAACAAGTAACATAAACAGAACTAATTTTAAGGAGACAGCCACAAAAAACGAAATTAAATGAACACGCAGACCAAACTCGCCGACATTTGACATACGTTTTGCCTAGGTTACAAAAAAGTTTGTTTTCATGAATAGAACGAAGAGTTGTATTGAAGAATTGCCTTCGTTGAAAACTACAAGTAAGAAAAAACTTTTTAGCTTTCAACACCCGTACTAGCAATTTTTCTCTTCCCCTCAATCCAACCAGTAATAACTAAACTTCTTGACAAATGTATTTACAAACAATTGTCTGAATACTTTGAAAAGAATGGGTTTTTTAGTGAAAGACAATTTGGCTTCAGAAAGTTCTCCTCTACTTCGCATGCATTAATAACGCTAACTGACCAGCTTTTAGAAACACTAGACAGAAACCAGATCGCTGCAGTGATTGCCCTTGACCTCGAGAAAGCCTTTGACAGTTTGGATCGAGAAATACTTATTGAAAAGCTCAAATGGTATGGCATAAGTTGCCCAATTTTAAACTCGATGATTAACGAAAGATGGCAGTATGTGGAGCTTAACGGGAAAACGTCAATATGCAAAAAAACAACGAGAGGAACAGGACAAGGTTTGAGTTGCAGCAGTCTTTTATTTTCAATTTACATAAATGATTTACCTCTAGAGACAAAACATTCTACTCCAACTTTGTTTGCTGACGATTCTTCTCTTGTTTTTGAATCGAATATTAACGAATTAGAGTCCTTAAAATCAAACATAAGTTATGAGATAAGAAGTATTCAGTCATGGTTAAAAAGAAATAAGGTAAAGTTGAATGTTAGCAAAACACAATTAATGCTAGTAGGAACTAAATCAATGCTTAAAAAGTGCACGAAATTCAAATTGGAAATAGATAATTACGTTGTGGAAAGGGTTACGTCGATGAAAATTTTAGGAGTACAGATAGACGAAATGCTGAGCTTTACTCAGCATTGCAACAACGTAATAAAAAAATGTAACTATTCATTATTTAAATTATACCACCTAAAAAACCTGCTGTCAAGTGAGAAAAAGAAAATGCTTGTTACAGCTTTTGTTCTGTCTGTCTTGTATTACGCAAGCCCTGTTTGGATGAAAAATTTAAGTAAACAAAATCTTTTAAAATTAGACAGATTACTAAAAAGAACTGCTAGATTTGTTCTAAACTTTGCGAAATATGATTCCATCAGTAAAGAAATTAGAGAAGATTTGGAATGGCTGTTTTGCAAACAACGTATCAATTTTGATCTTACTATGCTTGCAGCAAGAATGACCTGGAGTCCGAATACTTCTGTTTGTAAAAATTATTTGAGTTTTGAAAGTGAAGTATGCACTGTTACCAGAAGTCAAAACTATTTTCAACCTAGTATAAAATATTCAACAATCTGGGGTAAAAAGACTTTTAAATACCAAGCTGTGTCACAATGGTTAAACCTTCCAAATGAAGTTTTTAATTGTAAAAACGGTAACTTCTCCTTAAATATTTTTAAATCGAATTTGTGTGCACATTTTCTCACTAAACAGATTGAAGAATCTGTAGTCAGTAATTTTGATGCAGATCAGGAATTGTTTGAGAATAATTTACTTGTATAAACCTTAAAGGTTAAATAGAAAACTTACAGTTTAGGCAGAAAAAAGGTCTTTCAATAGTGTACTAAATGCAGCCTACAGTATACTCAGGGTAATGGTTTTTCAAGTTGAGCAGTAGAAGGGTTTCTCCACTGATTGAGAGAAGCGTGAGCCTTTACAAAATACTATGGATTTAAGAATTATAATAGGCGCGGGACTAAACTCCCAAACAGTCCTATAAAAGAGTAAAAATATATAAAGAAATAAACAAGGAAAGTATTTGAAAGAAGCTTCGCCTTGAAACGGTGTTGTGCCCTTTTATGCAAAACTTGAAAATCATTTCCAAATATACTAAATTGTTTTAAAAATATTTTTTTTTAAAATCCATAAATAATTGTAAACATACTAACATAATCTTACATTTTTGCAAAACACTTTTATTTAATTAAGTTAGCAATTAATCATATCACATATTATTTTAAACTTAAAGGTTAATAATCAAACTTATTGTAGCTAATCTAAATTTATAATATTCATTAGCCACCATATGTTTTGGATGGCGCATAAAATGTTTTCCCGATGTAATGTGCCCCACGGGGAAATTATGGATAATAAATTCATTTCATTTCCGACGGCATAAAATAGTTCTGCTAAAAGCATAATATTTTACTAAAAAACGGAAACGGGGAAGGATTCTTTAGAGAACATGAACTTTGATGTTTTGCCTAAGCGGTCTTAAACAAGCAAACGTAAAAAGTAGGGGGAAATGAATACGACGCATTCCACGGTTAGGTTGAGTTGTTAATTGACAGCTTTGTCAGTGTCATCTAAACTATGCACAAATAAATATTCAACTGGACAAAGAGGGAACCTTCTGCAAAAGAATTTTAACTTTCTCCAATTAGATATTCGACTATGAAGAACGCTATTGCGGTCAAAACAAGACTCTTTAAAGTTGTAGCAAAGAATATTTAACAAACCTAAGAAGGCTTTTGCAATGTTAATACTTAAAGAACAGCATTAGCACGGCTTTCTCCCAAACCTAGTTCTTTTAAACAAGAGAAAATATCGAAAAAGTACGACATGAATATAAACAGAAAGGAAAGGGAAAGCTGAGACACATCTTTGTTTTGACTTTCTCCGCAGCACTCCTTTTCTTCAGCAGATCTCCGCTCTTAAAGCCAGTAGCTTCCCAGAATTCAGTTCAGTTTTGCGGTGTTAAAAAATGTGCATTTTGCAATGATCGATTTTATTTTCATTAAAAGGATGTAACTGAAAAAAACTTTTAATTTTTCATAATTGCTTATATATCAACGGTTATGAATTTTACTGACTAGCGATATCTAGAATCAAGATATGAAATCTAAGATTGGGATTCGCATTAATGGGAAATAATTATGTCAGGGTCCAATCTGTATATTCTAGAAATTCTTAAAAATCTCCAATTCTTTTCTTTCCAATTTCATTAGAATAATCAATTTTGAAATCTCAAGTAGACATTTCAAATATCATATAGTCAATCAATCATTACCATAATTTGTCTCTGATGATGGAAATTCCAAATTGCCATTTGCGATGGTAATTCTTTCTTCCGTTGCATTTTTGCTTTCAATGAATAAAATAAAATTAATTTGTTTGCTATTGGGCTCCATAGATAAAAAAGAAGTTCGTTTTTCTTGTCAATCTATTTTTATTTTGCAATGAAATTAACAGAAGTGGATGTTTAAATTTGGAAAATTACCCACGCAATTTTTTCTTGAAACTTATTTTCTGTAATATACTTAAAATGATTCTTGTCTTGTTAACCGCACAGTAATCTTTTTTCTTACTTTCGGAAAGCTCATTTATATGAAAATTTATGGATTTATTCAAAACCAGTTTTGTATCTAAAAAGGTTAAGATATTCTCTAAGGACGTTTGTACAAAGAAAATTCCGAAGCTCACCTTTTTAACCAAAAGTAGTTCCCGAGCCAGGGTAACTCCCTAGAAAGGAATTATTACATCTTTGGAAAGTAGTTTTTCTCAAATTATGTGCTAGTTTAAAATATGGTTGTAGCTCTATCATAAAGTGTTAATTTTAAGGAGAAAGTTTTTTTAGAGAGAGCCCTTATATAAGATCAAAAGCAGTAAGATAAAAACTGAGGGTAAAAACTTTGCCAAAATTCATAAATTCGTAAAAAAGAAATTCACGGCTGTTAAATTGTAGTTTGTAAACCAAACCAAGCTTAACCGGAATAGTAAATTTTTGTATAAACGTTGGGCAATCATTTTAGTATAAAATTCAACATAAATGAAAAACTGACGTCCAGTGAAAGCAATGTTCATAGATTGAAAAATGATTAGAAATTGATTTTAAAATAAGTCTTGGAAATCTATTCTATAGGAAACATTTAATATTCCACCGGCTCAGCATATAGGTCAAATCTTTATGAAATAGGGCTCTGCAAGTGATAATGAAGTAATAAAACGCTGACAGTGAACATAAAATGACTTACTTATAAAATCTTGTAACATTGCAAGGTTTCTGGCGCGCTGTTCGTGTAATAAATGTAGTGCGGAAGGAATTGCTTTGCCCTGCTGGACTTATCTTTGGAGAAATGAAAGCACCAGGAACATTACAAATTTTCTACATCTTGTTTAAAACATTTCGGACAGCACCCTCATTGAATTCTAATTTTAAAATTTTCTGCCCTACTTTTAAATCTTTTATTTTGAAAGGCAACAGTTGCACAAGATGTCTTGTTTGTTACAAAATTTATAGTCAAGGCGTGTTCCCATTTTCATGCGGCGTACTTAACAAATCTCCATTAAGACTCGAGGGATTACGACACACCACCTTTCCAAGAACAATGTTAAGTAAACAAGATAGAGCAGCACGGGTGAAACTTTTACATGCTTCCGGTGTAGTTCCCCGTTTTAGTGTTTTGTTTTAAGGATGAGGTCCCAACCAAAACAAGCAAATGAAAAGTCAAAGATTTAAAAAGCTGCTCTGATTTTTTTCTCCAGATGTTAACATGTGCAGTGGCTAACCGACGGGGGAATGGGAGGGAAGGGATTCCCAGGCCGGGGCACGAAAAGGTAAAAATGGGGCCGGGGCAAGGAAGAAAAAATTAAAGAATTGTTAAAATCGATCACTGATTTAAGTTAACTAAACAACAATTTAACTAAATTTGGCGCGCGCCCTTCGGCCGCCGATGGTTTTAATATATTCACATACTTTTACCAGTTTGCTATGCATAATTTTATCTAATAATTTTGCATTACTAAACAAGTATGAGAAACTGTTGTTTGATTCTATTTTCTTATTTGATTCTACTAGCGAAATATTTTTTGAAATTAACATGCGTTGCAATGAACAAGTTATGCCAACAATTTTTGTTGTATTTCGAAATATTTTTAGTTACTGACAGTAACTTTCTGTGAATACAAGAAGTTTACTAGAAATTATTCAATAACTTTGGCGCGGCCTGCGGCCGCAACGTGTGCTTTCTTTTTCTAATAATTCGTTAAGGTTTTAACCAAAAGGATATTAGCTACGCAATTAAGTGTCCGAAAGTACATTGGTTTGTACTGACATGAATTGATTTTTTTTTGCCGATTTATCCTATTACCTAAAATAAATTTAGAAGGGGCCGGGACCATCAAGATTCCCAGGCCGGGACTACAACCGGTTAGTCGCTGAACATGTGCATAAAGATGAAAGTTGATGGAACGGATTCTTGTATTTAATTGGCGTTCTTTTCTCCGTTGTGTTTATTTAACGCTGATATGGCAAAACCTTACTACAAGCTGTTACATTAAAAAGAGCAATTTTGGCTCACCCAAAGTCTTTATTACTTCTATATTCGTGTCAATGTGTTCTGGCATTAGAACAACTGTCGTAGCAAAAACTTTTTGTTGAGGTTAGAAAAATTGTTTTTAATTAAGGCAAAAATGTGTCTGGATTTCCCAATGTTTGACATTAATTGAATCGATCAATAAGAATAGCGATACAGTCCAGTAAAATAAAAACTTTTGTCGATCAGTTCTGTACAAATCCTATCAAATTCTAACCAGTAGGACGTAAAATGGCCCGCAAACCTTTTACCAGAATCAAATATTGCAATAAAAACTTAATTAAATTTGCTGAAAGGTAAATCCATTTCTTACATTAAATTGAATTAAAAAGATCGAAATAGAAGATTACTTTGAAAAGCGATTAAACAAAAAGGTTTACCACCCGTATCAAATATATTAAAGTTTTTTAAGCTTGTGAAGTGGAGAAAACCAAAGTTCACTTGTAAATGAATACAAAGACAAACTTGTTAAAAAGTTATCTCCATGGATTTGTTGCCTTTTGACTTTTTTGTAATAGAAACTTTCCTCTAGCCTTTTCCCTCTCTTGCTTCAAGCAACAAAAAGACAAGGCAGAAAGTTAAACAAAAAAGGGCGGGTTAAAGAACAAAGAAAAACTCTTGCGTCAGTGTTTTGCAGAAATAAAAGGAATTTGTTTTAAAGCCAGTGAGAAGGACACTTAAGTATTGTACCATTATACTACATTAACAAAAATGTTTAAAATGTTTAGCTTCAAAAACGTTTTTTATTGTAATATGCATAATACACATACAACTTGTCGGGTTTATTAAAAGAAGCGAAGGAAAATATTTTTGTTGAACTCACAAATAATTTTGATTCCATCGTTAATTCAATAATATTTAAATTCACTTTATTTTCCAAGCGCAAAATGTACATTGCTTTTTCCCCTACATGCAGATGAGCTACGAGAAGAATAGAAGTACAAACCAGTTGCATTTCTAATGAAATGAAATCAAAAATCCTTGTCAATCCAAA
>JAHZNK010000252.1:0-17349 GCA_027744615.1 Lepidocyrtus cf. nigrosetosus NNG-2020 | reverse complement strand
CATGGCAGCAGATGCTAATGAGCTGAGAGAGGAATAAAAAGTCTCTCGTATAGTCTCTGGTTTTTATGTAGCTCTTTTCCCTGCAGAGAGAATTCTAAATTGTAAAACTCTCCGCAAAATTGCCATGTTTATCCTCTCTTTTCCCTCGACTACTTCCTCTGGAAAAATGTGTGCATGCGTTCCTGCTTTTAGCGAGACTATTAAGGGAAAAGAGAAAGTACGATATTTTGCTATTTTTAAAGAAGATACGATTTTTTATGTTGTTTTTAATCTCTGCTGAGAGATAGAAAAGCACATTGATAAAAAACTTATCAAAAGTACCTTTTAAATACTCCTTTTGGACTTGGGTAAAATTCTTTGAAAATGGCTAAATGAATGTTTTTGAATGTTGTACGATCCAATGTTATGTAATATCAACGAATGAAGGATAATTTTTTTAAACATTGCGATGAAAATATTTTTTCTTGAAGCGGTTTTATTTTTTGAAATATATTGTGGCAACGGCATATATTTACGTTAAAACTGATAAAACTGGCTTTTTTGAGACAGGAGGAAAAATTGTTTGTGTAAGCAAGAAAAAAGAAAAAAACTCGGAATGAAAACTGAAATAGGATAGACTTAAAGTTTTTCTACAAAGAAACCTTCTTAACGGTTACAATATTAAATCGAGACTATCCTTAAAGTACAATAAATAACTGGGAAAAATAATTTTAAAAGCAAAATTTGAGACCTTTCCTTTAAAAGAATTCGTGATTTATTCTAAAATGAATTTGCACACACATTCATTGTGCAAAAAGTGTTGTAATTTATTGGAAAATAGAAAATATCAGTTGGGAAAGTTTCCTTGTTTTATTTTTCTTCAGTTTTTTCCTTTCTATTTTCACAGAGAGTAGTGTGTACCCTCCTATATCATATTCATATCATATCAAATATCATTTGCACACGTTTTCTTCACAACAAAGCCTTTCTCTAAAACATTTGGAAACCTGTAGTGTGTACCCTCCCATATCATATTCATATCATATCAAATATCATTTGCACACGTTTTCTTCACAACAAAGCCTTTCTCTAAAACATTTGGAAACCAAACCCTAGAAAAGCCCTAGTAAAACTTAAACCTTACCTTTGGCCATTTTTCCCTTCCTCTCCCACGTTCAACTTCATATTTCACTATATATATCCACTCCCAATATCTACACTCCATTCCCCTCCATTCTTTCCCGAGTTTTGCTGAGAAGAGAGCGTACAGCATGGGAGGGGGCACGTTTTTTACTCTATTTCTGTATTTAACAACATTTCGCCCCGTCCTCGGCTTACTCTCGTCAGTTTTAGTCGGTCCGTCGTCAGCTTTCTATTCCAAGCCGTGTAAAAAATATTGTTCTATATAGAATTTCTGAGATTCTCGGCTTATTCAACGGAGACTACTCCTTTTTAAACGGTTTTACTCTAGTTTTTTTACTACGATCATCTCACTTCCTATGACTCTCCTTTTTCTCTGAAAATATACACGATGATACCTTGAGTTCCCCAATTTTTGATTATTTTGCAGAAATATATATAAAAAACTAGAGTAAAAGTGGGGAAGAAGGAGGAGGAAAACCAAAACCACCATCCACACCATCGTTCATTCATATAGAGCCGTTATAACCATCGTGGTAGCCGTTATATCATCATCATGATGATGATAGGAGAAGAAAGTAGTGAGTGAGAGCCTAAAAGAAATCCACACTCTCTACTTTACACCGAGAGGCACAGCCTATATAAAAAATTTGGAAAATATAATTTTAAAATATAATTGGGAGTAAAAATGAAATAATTTTTGAACAAATTGTGTACAAGGTGGGGAGTGTGTGTGAAGGAATAAAAATATTATCGAATTTTGGAATAGTGAATGGAGTTTAAAGTGGAGAAAGGGTGTTTGGGTGTTGACGGTGGTGAAAGTTACTATTTAAAAGTGGTGGCGAATTTAATTTTAAAAATATGTAAGTATGGATAACTCTATCCATCTTCCCTGTATTTCCAAGAAAAGTTGCAAGTTTTTCAGACTAAAATCTGCTAACGAGCAGTCCACCCGGCAGAGTTTGTGGGTTGGACCAGCTAATTTTAATATTTTCTCATTCCCTAGCTTCTTCCGGTGATGTTCCCTTTTTTACCCCGGTGAAAATAGGACTTTAATTAGGCATACCTATCAATACTATATCACTTGCGGATTTTCATCAGCACCTTTTTAAATCCTTGTCTTCAAATCACCGCGACACGGCCTTAAACCTCACATCCTTCAACGAGAGTGTGCTTTTATAATTTTACTTCTAAACCTGCAATAAATGACCTGTGTGTGACCTTAAAGTTTTGAATTTTAAGTGTGGTGTGTGTGCATTTCTTTCTCTTTTTAACAACTTTTAATTAATCTTGTGGAACAAATATGATTTAACTCACTTTCAAGTCTTCCTTTTTTAACTATAATTGTGTTCCATTTTCCCGGGGAATTTCCAGCAATAATTTGATTGGTTGCCTTTTTTAATTTTTATTTCCAGTGCTGTGAACTTGCCTTGCGACATCACCGGAAATAGACAAATAAATGGTGCTTGGTTAAAAGTGGACAATTTGAGTCGCCCAGAAACTAAAACCACACAGGCTGTGGTAAATTATCCGGGGAAAGTGCAGCGAAGTAAAATAAAAGTCAAAATTAATTAAGTGTTGTGCAATTTGTGTGGATATCTCAAGTGCTGTGCACTTCGAAGAGTTCCTTTGAAAGTTATCTGAAATCTACAAGATGGATATGTTTGGAGAGTCCTGGAGCAGAACACTTCGGTTCCAGCAGCAAAAGCTAAAGCATCACCATCATCATCATCATCCCCACCCACATCCCCAACCCGAGTCGTCACCCGACGGATCCCCCTCGTGCTCATCATTGCTTATCCCCCCAGGGATTTCCCCAATCATCAC
The DNA here is from genome assembly GCA_027744615.1 of Lepidocyrtus cf. nigrosetosus NNG-2020. Taxonomy (NCBI): domain Eukaryota; kingdom Metazoa; phylum Arthropoda; class Collembola; order Entomobryomorpha; family Entomobryidae; genus Lepidocyrtus; species Lepidocyrtus cf. nigrosetosus NNG-2020. Next base: position 14,403 of record JAHZNK010000252.1, on the reverse strand, counting down.
TGCCTCAACAAATACATCATCATCAACTGATTTCCTGCCTCGCTCAACACATTTCTCTTCAGACTCCACCGGAAGCGGTCACGGCGGACCCACCGCCAGGCCGAGGAGGAAGATGGACTCTTATTCAATTTCTTCCTCTTCAATCACCTTTCCTCGCCTCCCAAATCTCATGAAAATGATGCAAAGAAATTTTTATACTTTTGTTTTACTCTCGTCGGCTCTCGTCATCCTTATATTGTCACCAAGTGCTTCTGCAAATCGTAAGCAATTTTTAAATTTAAATAAAATTAATTTTTTTTGCATCCGTTTTTTGTTTTTAACAGCTTTTGCATTTTCTAAAATTAACAGTCTGGTAGACAGCTTTTTAAAAACTTTAGCAAAATGGTAAAAATAGTTTGTCACTTTCTAAGCTTTTTGTTCACTCATCGCATTGCTCCAAAACTTTTAATCTTTTTTATCATCCAAAAAGGTTTCTTGTCTAGCCAAGGAACAATTCTAAAGTGATAATCCAATTTCCAAAGAGAACTTTGTTTCAATGAAACTAACCTAAACTCATTTTCGGAATTTGAGCTTGAGAATAAGCTTACGCAAATTTTAAATATCTATGGCTTCCCTGCAAAATTTAAAATCTAATGAGTTATCTAAAAACTTTCTCAACTGGATATATCATTTAAAGTTTGGCAATAGGGAATGTTTCCTTGTAGTAAAACAAACACATTTTGTACATTTTTCTTCTGTTCAAAGCATTTTTTATGAATAGTTTTATTCATCATGATCATCAGCATTTTATCATTGCACAACAAAAAAGTTTTTCATTTCTAGCTCTGGTCTGTAACAGAAGTTGCACAAAAATCTGTTTTTAAAAAGTATTAATTTGCGTCAGACATTTTCGTCCTTCCTGCTATCTACTTAGTTTTTATTCTGTTTAAAAATATGAAAAAGATACTGGCATGGCTATGACACTCAAAAACTTCTATAAATCCAGTGAAATTGTTTCATTATTATTATTGTCAAAATCTTCATTCGGACTGTTCTCTCAAAAGTTTTTCTCTTTGTTAAATATGTTTATTTGCCAAAACTTTTACTTCATAAATATTCACTAAAGTGTGAGCGACGAGACAAGTTAGGATAAATTGAGCTATTTTTACGCAAAACTTGCATGTTTCTTTTACCCTGTCATTTATTTTTCTAAACATTTCTACATTTTGAAAGAAAAAGAGGTTCCAATGTCGTTTTACACTTTCAAAACATATTATTAAAGAATTATTGAATTATTGATAAACTATTGTAAATATTGTTAACAAATAGACACTTTTTATTCATTCACTAAAATTATTTGACGTAAGCAATTTCTAAAGCATTTTTTATTCAAGAGGATAAGGTTCAGCCTTGAATTCTCCAAAACTTTCATTTGGTTGAGGAAGGAATTTAATTTACATTACGCGTGTAACAATTCAATATATTTTGGAATTAAAACATTTTGGACAGGTTGGCACCGGATTGAATGCTCATTTTTTGTTTTTATTCTTTTGTCTAGAACCTCCGTCAATATTTTATTTCTAATAAATACAAAAAAAGTATTTTTATAGGTAAAGCACGTTCACTGTGTGATGACGGCTCTTTTGTTGTTGATGAAGATAAATTGATAACTCATGTCATGTGTCACTCAGAAAAGGTTGGCTGTCCACAAAGAATAAAAATAAAAGTATTTTTATCCAGAGTTGAGGGCGGAGGAATCCTAATTGTGTAATTCTCCTCTCATCTCAATAATATTAGATCCTCCTTCTGTCTTCCATATTCCTTTGTCCGTGTCAATGTCAGTTTTGAGAGTCAACAAGTCAAATGTCAAAAACATAAAGTCAAGTAATTTTTTGACGGGTTTCTGGCACATTCATTCAGAAAACAAGTTTTGGCAGAGGTTGTAGAGAAAGTGGCAAAATTTAAGAATATTTTTGGCGAAAACTGTGGGAAAATGCGGGTATTCAATTGTAAATAATATTTTCGGAGAATCCTGCCAAAAAGGGAGATATTTCTCATTCCACTCCACTTAGCGTTTAAAAACTGTAGCCAAAAAGACTGACATTTTGGGTTTAAAGTGTTGAAAAAAGTGAACTTTGACATTTGAGGTGTTTTCCTAGTGAAAGCTTGGTTTTTTAAAAGGATGATTAAATATTGACCAGCGTATTTACATTTATTTACTCATTACTCAAACGTCAATCATTTCCTTAATTACCTTACATTTTCCACTCGGTTTAGAAAAAAAGTCTAGGATTAAGCTACGAGTGCTGAGCAAGCGTTTTTTGCACGTTGACAACCTTTCGCTCTTCTTCCCAGTCTTTTCTCTGACTGATTTTTTCCTGATGAAGCAAAAAAAGTAAAGTAGAGAGGAAGTCTGTTGTTTCCGATGATTAATGAAGGGAATTATTTTTAGCGGGTGGATGCGGGAGTAAAAATGTTTTTGGCTTTGTCTATTGAGAATGTAAAACAATTTGGGAGAGCAATTAGAAAAATGTGAAAGGACAAGTATAAGATACGGACCTGTTTTTGTAATGTTACAGAGAATTAAAATAAAAGTTAAACTGGCTTGTAGGTTTTGATTTTTGGCGCTGTTTCCAAATCCAATTAAGACTTGTGGGTGCTCTCTAAGGAAATTCTATTGCAATTTTAGCTTTATTAACTCCACCCGCATTAAACCCTTCAACACAGCACCGCTGCACTTAAAAATTGCATCAGATTTAAGATCTTTATCGTTTCTTGGCAAAGCAAAGAATCTGTCTTTCTAAAAAGAAGTCTTTTATGTTTTTTTATTTTTGGATTCACGACAAAAGCTCAAAAATGACTCAGAGATTGTTTAAAAAGACGGAAGTTGATTCGATTATGTAAGCGTAAGTGAGGTACACAGTCTGTGTAGCACAGAGAAAACTCTTACGAGGAAATGCTGCGGTTATAAAGATAAAATAGGAGGATAACGGTTAAAAAATACGCTACCGATCTAAAAGTTTCTAAGCTTTGAAACCAGCAATGCGGTCAATATCAATTTTAAAGATAAGTTTATGGATTACGTAATAGGAAAAATGGAACGTTTTAAGATAAGACGTGCTACAACGGCAAGATTTTCAAGTTTTGTCCTATTTATTGCATGACGTGATATTATTACCACATTTTCAAGAGCCTAAGGCCCAAGATTTACAGTCTGCTGTCGTCTTTGATAATTTTGATTGTTTGCGAAAAAAGGGCAAAGGTTTAAAGGGACTGATTATGAAGGCCATGCTGCATACATAAAGATTGTTCAATGAACTACCCAGAATAAAGCTGTAAAATAGACAAAATGGATTAAGAGATCTTTCCTACAAAATTCAGAAAATAGCAAGACAAGAGGAAGTCGTTCTGAAGATATGATGCGGTATAAGAACCTCAAATCTATTTTTAGATTTTAAAATCAATCTTGTTTTGTTAATAAAATTATCAAGGGGGGAAAGAAAGACTGGCAAAGTTCGTTAGAAAATTGACATTTTAAATTGGCAATTTAATTTTAAGTTTATGTAGGTGTGGATTCTTCCTTTTAAGAAAATGGAAAGGCTTCTTTAAATTATCAAGGGGGAAAGAAAGACTGGCAAAGTTCGTTAGAAAATTGACATTTTAAATTGGCAATTTAATTTTAAGTTTATGTAGGTGTGGATTCTTCCTTTTAAGAAAATGGAAAAGCTTCTTCAACCTTTTTTTTGTTTCTGCTGACATTTCAAATTTTCCTTTTGATCCCTTCCTCTTTTCCTGTTCTCAAAAGTTAAAAAAGACTCATTAAATAAAAAATTCTGGACCGATGGGACCTTTCCTTTGAAAATATTCTTCGTCTGGTGACNTCCCTTTCCCTTCCTGCTCTCAAAATTTAAGACTCATTAAATAAAAAATTCTGGACCGATGGGACCTTTCCTTTGAAAATATTCTTCGTCTGGTGACCTTATCAAGAAAATCCTAGCAATAAATTGAACCCAACCGTGTACAAAAAAGTCTCAAGAAAAGGGCAAAGTTCAACTTTACAAATGTTTACAATTTTCACCCATTTTCTCGTTTCTGCTTGTCAGATACTTAAGCCCTTTCTCTTCCAATAAATTAACAACTGTTTAAATTTTTAAACAGCTTTTCCTACTCTGCTAAAAATAGTGGAAACAAATAAGGTTAGAAAAATAAACTTACGAAAACTGAGAGACCTCCCACAACGTTTTTTCAACTGTTTTTTGACATGAGAGTCATGCTTAATTTATTTTTACAAAAAAATAAACTCGCAAAAACTTACCCAAGCGTGAGTAATTAACCGTTTATTTATCTTTCCCGCTCATCTCTCTTCAAAATCTTTTTTAAAATATGTTGAGAAAATGAGAAAATTCCATGTCATCCATTCTTTCCCTTTGTTTATGTGAAGAAAGGTGTGAAAAGATAGTTTTTAAGCTACGCACACATTTTGTTTTCTTCTAAATAAAGCGGTGTAAGTTTTTCGTGGGAGTTGAAAAATGAAATTTTCTTTTTGCTTCAGTTTTAAAAAAAATTCTGTTGATGATTGCGAGATAAGGATGCTTTTTTCTGATTTTGTCATCTCCAAACTCTTCTGGACTGGCTCACTGGTTTATACAAAAAATCAGCCTTTTGCAACCGCTCGCTTTCTTTTCTACTTTTATCGATCGTGTTTTCTCTACGAGAAATAGTGTGTGGCCTAAATTATACTCCCTACTTTTCCCCTTTTCATCGACTTTTTCAGTTCAAGTTATGCTCTGCTGGGTAAAAAATCTGCTGGATAAAAGGATACAGCGGAAGGAGGAAAGCATTAAAGGAAATGTTTTGTAATTTAATATTGAGAAAAAATCGAAACAGAGAAAGCAAAAAAATAAAATATTTTCCCCGTAGAACAAGTTTTACTGAATTTATTTAAAAATGATACATTTTTACGGTTTAGATTTTGCAGTAGTTGATGAAGGTCGTGAAGAGAAAGTTTTTGAATAGTTAATTGAAGTAATTAAATTACTTTTGAGCAATTTGGTTAATTAAATGCTTTAGGGTTAGTAACCTGTTCTAAGCACAGTCATTTAGCTTCGATCTGAACTTTTGTCGTGGAACATTTATCAATAAATATTTTAACAGTCTCGTAGCCATAAAAGAATGCAACTTCCTTTAATAGGGGAATTATTACGTAATAAAACCCAAAACTTTGTTTATTCTTGGGTTCCTCTCTCCTCTTTCAACTTTCTCCTTGATTTCTTAATTACTTTTTTAATGCTTTCACCCTCCTTTGCTAAACAACGGTGGATTTTACATGAAAGAAACTCCCATTTTCTATCATCATAATAATAACATAATCGCTCTTTTCACTTTCTCGGGAAAGTGGAGAAAAGTGCTTTTCATCTCCTTCCTTTCCATCCTCTTTAGCGTAATCTTTGTTTTAAAGAGGATAAAGACCATTTTTCAACACCTATTTGGTCCATTAAAAGGTTTAAATAATTAGGTAATTCCTTGAAAATTTAATGAGTACAAAGTGCTCAAAGTAGGCGGGAAATTTTAAATTGCTTGCAATTAACATCTTTTTATAACACATTTTAGATAACTAAAACACTAGTTAATTATAGTTTGCTGTGTTTAAAAACGAGTGTTAAAGTAGGAGATTTAAAAAAGTTAAATGGGGTTTGTTCTGGGGGGTGGTTTCCCACTCAGGCTGTACGCCGACGTTCACACTCATTTCAAACGGAGCGGAAGGGAACGGAATGGTGGAGTGGAATGGAGGAGAAGGAGACATATCAGGAAAAGCTTATCAAAGTGCTTATCATCATCATCACCATCATCATCATTTAAAAACATCGGTTTTGGTTCGGGAAGGCTCATCATACAAGCTCAATTGTTCTTTGAATAAGTACCATTCAGTAAAATGGATGATTTCGGGGAGGGAGGTCACTCCCCAGCTGATGGAGGCTTGGGACATCGACATTGAAAAAGGGGAGGAGATGGAGGGCTATATTTACACGGAGTTGAGGGTGAACAACGCCTCCCAAAAGCATCACAATGGGGAATATAAATGTACAACGGTTTGCATGAGCAATGCGCCAGGAGCTAATCAAGGCGTGTTCGTCACTATAAATATTGGTTAGTTTTTAATTTTAAAATCCAGACACAAGCACATACACAAATGTAGACATTTAACTAAAAAAATATTAAAATTTTAATAAAAAATTGTTAAAATTGTTAAAAAATAATATTTAACCCTGTTTTTCGTACAAAGCTTTGTTGTATTTGATGAGATTAGTGTTTAATATTGTAAAAACTTGTTGGTTTCTTGCTAATTAATCTTTATGAAATGTAAAATAAAAATTGTAAATGTTGGAACGTTATGTTTTACATAACGTTTTATAATATACGTTGATCTGTGAGTTGAATTATGTAAGGTAAATCTTACACTGTAGAATTTAAATCTTAAGCTTAAATTTTACTCCATTTCCGGCTATTTTCTAATGTGGCATAGTTTTTCAAATTGCACGCATTTTATGTATTTTATCAGATTACTTGATTGACGTTTACTGCAAAGCTGTCCCCAATTCTGTACTTCTGTCCGTCATCGTTGTCATTGATTGAGAAAATGAAAAAACTTGCGATTTTATTATTGTCAAATTACATTGAAGGATTTCTTAAAGTTACATAATTTTTGGATTCTTGTTAAGCAAACATATTCAACTATTACAAACCAAATATATTTCCTTTGCATACACAGTCGCAAGAAATAATGACGGTTAAATAATAAATTAGAAAAAGAGGGGCAGAAAATGGGTTGAAAATTGAGGAAAATACGTTTGCTTACTTATACAATTCCTGTGAGCTTTCGGGTTTTAGCTTAAACTTCTATTCTTCTATTCTATTTCTTCACTTTTTCTAAAGCTTTCTTTTCAAAAGCTGAATTAAATTTTAAATGCCAAAAGTTCAGCTTTTTCTAAAGCTTTTCTTCAAATAATTGAATAATTGCATGGCATTGATGGCATGGAATAGAAGCTGGAGTGGAAATATTGAAAGCTAATCCTATTTGACTTTTTCCATAAGAGCCACTTCCGCAATTTTTGCTAAATTAATTAAACAAAGTCTGCAAAAAGAAGGTGAATGGCTCCCAAGTGTCCATAAAAAAATTTCTCCAGCACAGTCACATGTTTTTATTAATTATCTGTAATTATTAATTAACGAATTTCATGCAAAATAGACTCTATGGCCACGCCATTGGAAAATAAACATGGGCAAGCTCAAAATGCAAGTCATTCATAAAATTATGCTTTCTCCGTCGTCCACTCCCTGTTTCGGAGCATTTTATTGCAGTCTTTCCAGGCTTGAATTAATATTGAATGTGAATAGCGAATAAAAATTGCTTTCTCTCACGCAATTAACTTTCTCTTAAATTTCACAGAATATATGCTGTAACAGTGTTCCTTGTTTTTACTTTTTTAATAATTTAAAGATTTAAACTGGCTCAATTTTAGTTTTGTTACTGAAGGATAAATATTATGTCAAGGAAAAGTTGAAGAAAATTGCAAATACTTTCCAGGCTAGACTTAAGCCTTGAAGCAAAAAATTGCATGCTTAAATGGCATTGCTAATTGGCCTTGCTTTTAACTTTCACTCGGCTTGCACTATTTAACGGTTTTGGTTTCGCAAGAATTTTTAATCTTAAAAGTAGAACGTTATTGAACATAAATGACATTTAATTTCCGGAAATGAACAAATTTAATATAAATTTTATATTTTTTGTTTTTTGCAGCAATAAACGTAACAATAGCAGATTCAGATCAAAGGAGAGAAGGGATGGACATTATTTATAGAAAATATGTAACAAGAGAGAAAAGTGTTGAATTTGTATGTAAAGCAGCTGTGGCGAATGCGCAAATGACCTGGTAAGTGACCCTTGACCTTTTTTAAAAATATCCTTGGCCTGAACTCTTTTTAAAATAAACTTGATTTATTTTGTACAGGTATAGAATAAAAGACGATAAACGAACGGAAGAAGACATGAACGAGGTTTGCGGGGTTCCGGATGCAGAACTCAAGGAAAGATTGCAAGAGCCTCCCAATCACTGCACCATCTCTACCAAACAAGGCAAATCTGAAGATAATCCAATGAGTTCTATTACTTTGAAAATCCACCGAGCTCGAAAAGAAGGGAATGAGACACTCAAGACCATCTCAGACTTTCGAAAATATGTCTGCAGGGCGGTCAAGAATGGTCAAGATGGCTATGCTTATGCTGACCTTGCAGGTTTGCAAACAAAAATTAAATTTAATTAATCATTTATTCAATCTAATCAACAATTATTTTTAGAAACCGTTTCCGCCGAACGTAAATTCGACAAGGGACACAGAAGCTTGACCGTTCTCGAAGGGAACAAGCTCCTTTTGTACTGTGACATTCATGGGATTGACAAAAAGGAATTTGAATCTGGCGCTACTTCACTAATTTGGAAGAAAGGTTAAAATTTTTTAAATTGTAAAGATTTCTAAGTAAAACTGTGCTAATTCTTATATTTTTTATCCAGACGATGTCCAAATCACAGGAGAAGAACTCAAGAAAACGAAAAAGATTGCTGAGCACATGGTGAAAGAAAGAGGGAAGCCGTACAGGTCTGGCTTTACTTATGAAATGGCGGAGCGGGAACACAGGGGCTGGTACACCTGCGAAGTTGTCCGCTCCTCTTTTTCCTCAAATAGTGACGATTCAAATAATAATAGCACGCTAGTTAACCACAAATATTATGTTCGTGTTAAAGGTGAGAGCCCATTTTGAAAATAATTACATTAAATTCAACAAAAAAGATAGATTCCACATCCTCGTCCTTTTTATTAGCTGACCTTTTCCCTGTGACTTCATGCCACGGTGAAAGTTGCTTTCACTTTTGTATTTTTATCAAAAAATGTCAGAAAGTCGATTTTTTCCTGGCACACTCCTTTCCTATCATGTTTTACGACTTTCCCTTCCGGGTTTTCTCCTTTTTTAATGTTAGCGTGCTCATCCCTCATTAGCGATTGAAAACAGAAAAGAGATACCGGAAATGGCTAATAATTTCTATTTTTTTATAGATAAACTCGGAGCACTTTGGCCCTTCCTAGGAATTTGCGGTGAGGTGATCATCTTGTGCACGATAATCTTAATTTATGAAAAACGCCATAATAAAACGGAACTGGATGAAAGTGATACGGATGGGAGTCCCGATCAGTAAATTTTTTCCCTCTCTCTCTCTTCTGTCTCTGTCTATTTCTCAATTTAATACGAGACTAAAAAAACGAGAAATGTGGGGAAGCTAAAAGCAATGATGTTCATTAATTAGTATGTGTACTTATACCTGTGTGAAGAAAAATACTTGTAAATTAATTAAAGAAAAGAGACTTGTTTAAAAAAATGTCTTTTAGGTAAAAAAATAGAGATATCAAAACTATTTAAGATTCTGAGACAAATATTTAACTTCAAATATATATACTCGAGTGCTATACAATTTGATTTTGTAAATCATCAGTTTCCTTAGGCGAGGAATAAGTACTCAAATTGTTCAGATATTGTAATTTAATCAACTTTTTAAAATCTACAGTTTTTGAGAAAAATAAGAAAAAAACCTTAAAAACGTTTTTAGAATAGTAACGAAAAGACAAATCTAGACTTTTGTAGAAAGAAACTATTTATATTCAGACAAAAAAGTATGTTTAAAGCTAGTTATAAACGAACATCTTTGTTCGTTCAAGTTGTTGCTGCATTTTAATCTTAAATTAAGTTTTGATTTATCAATTAATTATAAAGTACTGATTGTAAAGTTTATATAAAAAAGATTAAATTGAAAATTACACTCTCTACTAATAAAAAAGTTAAATAATTTTAAATATTAGGAGCTGTCGCCATAAGTTTAATCAACAATTACGTAAAATATAAGGTTAAAAATAGATTAATCGTTGATGTATTGAATAAGAACTCAAAGTTGGAAAAAAATTTGTGATTTTTTAAGTTGATCAATCACCACCACAGATTCAGCTTTTTAGTAGTAAAAAATTAAAATATAAGGTTAAATATAGATTAATCGTTGATGTATTGAATAAGAACTCAAAGTTGGAAAAAAATTTGTGATTTTTTAAGTTGATCAATCACCACCACAGATTCAGCTTTTTAGTAGTAAAAACTTAATTAATGGATTAATGACCACGAGAAAAAGGTAGTTTTCAATAAGACAAAGAAAAACTCATGAAAATTGGATATTTGCGGAAGTGATGTAACTGCAAAGCTTTATCTCCTATGTAATTAGCAAGTGTTCATTAGTTTTTAAAAAAGTTAAAAAACAATTTATCTCACAGAAATAGACGATTTATATCGTAGCAAATGTTTCATTGTCCCTGTATTCATTACCTGGTATCATTGTATTTTTTCGTTTAATTCGTTAGTAATTGTAATTTTGAAGTGAAAATACATGTGATTATAATGACTCCAAAAACGTTTTTGTTTCTATTTCTTTTTATTTTGCACACAATTACAGAAATTTTTGCATTCGCATGAAAAAGTTGAAGACATGAAGACGCATGAAGAAACTGGAATACACCGAAAGACAACCGATTTTTAAAAAAACACTTCTTCTTTCTGCTGTCTCCTTTTAGAAATTATTTGCAAATACTTCACAATCAACGAACTAGCAATTAAATGTAAAAACTAAGCTTTAGTGTTAAAATTTAGACTGTTGTGTATTTATACATCGAGAGAGAAAGATGTTAAGTATTAAATTGTTGGCCTAATTCTATCGTTTTTTGTCGAAACCACAAAATGTGTTGAAAACAGACAAAAAAATTGGCAATTCTCTGGTTTACGGTTGACAAAACAAAAACCTGTGATTAAAATCTCCGTAAAATTAACTAAATATTTAAGCAAAATTAATTTTTTTCTTCCTAATGGTAATGGCCTTGCCAAACATATTTAATCTGCACTTCCAACATTAAAATTGCAATTTGGTTTATCAAAAATGTTACTCTGTCACAACTTCCATCAAATTGGACACAAAATTTATCAAAAATCTATTTTTATGGAAATTTAATGAAAATGTTTAATTTTTTTGAAATTGCAGCACCATTTTTAACAGCACTAGCAGCACTCAAGTTTAATGAGCTTAGGGGTTAAAATTTAAGTTTTATTTGGTTTGTATTACAATTACTTGAGAAATATTTAAAATATTGCAAAAACTTACATTTAGCATTCGTTTTTGCTCTTGGCAATCATATTTTACTGATTGAAATATTAAAAGCAGCAAAAAGCCATTGTATCTGTTATTGTAATATTAATGTAATTTAAGCAATTTCTTTTAATGTAATTTTGGACGGTGCTAAAAATAGCTGCAAGTATCATTTTTAACTTAATGACCAGAGGTGAGGTAATACTAATTAAAATTAAACATACCACTTGTGAAGTTCGACTAGTGAGTAAGGCAATAAGAAAATAAGTAGAATAAAAATATCTCTATTCACCTATCAAACTTTAAATGTAAAGAAAATTAAATGTTTTAAGTATTCCTGTTTTAGAAAATGAAAAAAGAGAAGCAGAGGTTAGTTTAGCCTAGACACAGTTCTTACAAGAGAATAATATTGCTAAAAAAGTATATTAAATTAACAATAATCATTGATTGTTGATAAAAAGAAATTACATTTTAAGACAAATAAAAAAACGGAAAAATTTAAAGCTTTTGTTCTATTCTTATTTACAATTTTGCAATATAAATGTCGTTTTCATCTCCGGGTAATAACTTTCCATCTTTTACGATTAGACCTGTCTCCAACAAAAAGGAGAAATTGAGTCATATTTTCTCTGAAGCTCTGGAACGTACAAAAGAACTCGACTTCCTTGCCAGAAGGACAAGTTAACCGTGAGCAGACATAAATTAGAAACAAAAGGGCTTTTGTTTTGGACAAATTTATTTTCCTTTTCTTTGTTTTTCAATTTTTCTTTTAGCTTTTTTGTCAATGTCCAAAAAACACGCGGTCTAAAACAGGAAGTGAAATTAATTCTGAGCGTGGATTCAAAATTTCAAGTCATATGAATACCCCGAGTGACACTCATTTTTATTTAGAATGTCGCACGGCAGCAGTTTCAAAGATTGCAATCTGTCAACGTCTCCATAAACATTAAATTCTCATAATTATCTTGATTTTTGCAAGCTTTTTTGCTAAAAATGAAACCAAAAACAGTTTTTATCACTTCTTTGATAATTCTCCTCTGTGGGAATGAATTCTGTGGAGGGACGCCCTTTCTAAACCGAAATAACCGTCAAGGTCAGTAGTCAGTACTATTTTTACTTGCTTTAATATCTAATTTTTATGTAAAATTTAAGTTGTTTGGACAATTGGCCTTCCAACCTTTCAACAAGGTCAGTGCAGAGCAGGTCAAACTGCCGTAAACACCCCGGAGCGTCCTTGTCAAGTGTGTCGGTGCGTTTGGAATTTCTGGGTTTGTAGGAAAATGATGAATTGTGAAAGGTCTTCCACTTCCACTACTTCTACTCCTCCAACACCAATTATTATTCCCCAAAATCAAGGCTAATTTTATTAAGATAATAAACTTTGTCTCACAATGCCCTAGAAATAAATCTTATCAAAATAGTTTCTCATTTTCATCTTTACTCATTCACAATTCATTAAATCCGTCAAATCCTGTCGTCATTAATCATCATAATTGTCATTTTTTGTTTCAAAAAGCCCCAAAAATAATTAAAAATTTAGTGTTTACGCAGTAAAAACCGTTTCTATACATTTACTCCCATCCAAGTCTAACCTGGATCTGACAAATTCATTTAAGAATCCTTCAATCCCTTCAATTTTTCATTTTGACTTACAAGATTTTCCACTTAAACTCGCTTTCCAACTTTCCCTTCCTTCTCGTAGTTTTAAAAGCACCTTTGAAATCGATTTCCAAGAGACACGGCCACTCCCGACCGATTTCTTCTGTGTACTCTGTTCTTTTCTCCCTCCAATGTTCCTCCCATTCCCTCCCGTGTTTTTGTAAAGTACAGCTGCTCTCTCACTTGTTCCCACCATTGCAAATTGGTATTATTGAGTAGTTTTTAAAGTACATTGCCCAAATTTTTGGCCAAAAAAATACGAAGTGAAACCGAGAAAGGGAAATATTTATAAAAATAGTAAAAACCTATACATAAAGTTATAAAAGTTGTTGAGAGGAGAGAAGGATGATAGTGGGAAAATAAGGAGGAGGAAAAGGTTATAACGTGTGGAAAGTGGCAAAGTATTTGGATTTTCATTAGTGAAACATGCGTATTTTGTAATTACATTTTAAAACAAAACTTTAATTTCTCCAAATTGGGCTGAATTTTTAATTTTAGGAAGCATGCTGGCATGCTGACTTTAATATTTAGTTAATTGTTCAATGCTATTTAATGGGTATAGTCTGTGCGCAGTCGTATTGTTTTAATACAGTGAATAATTTAGCTCGATAATTATTGCAGCAAAGAAGCTGTAAGCACAACAGCAATTAAAATTCTCTCTAAAACCACAAGTTTGAACTTTCTTAGAGTTTCTTCATTCGTAACCACAATCGTAAACAGAAGCAAAACGCAACAAAAGTTCTTGTTATCTTGCACAAAAGTTGAAAATGCACGTCCATTGAGTTTATTCAGTACAGAACAATTATTTTCTTACTACGCAAGGAAATAGCTGGAAAACAGTGATTAGATTTTCTAAAGCTCAGTATCAGTGCAGCCATTACAAGCAATTTTGGGAAAAGATTTGCTTTGTAGAACGTGACATTATCAAAAAAAGATAAACCATTTCTGAAGAAAAATGCATCCCAGAGCAGTCAGTCTCATTTAGAAAAGCAAGTTTGAAGCATCTGCGTTCAGACTTATGTGACATGTGACGCAATATGATCTGATTTTTATAAATCTTACGCTCTGAATAAATTTTAGCTTGAACAAAATGGGAATATTACTGCCCAATTTCTGTTAAACTTTAGATTTTGTTAAGTGAAAAGTAAATTTTTATTTAAAAAGTAAATCAGCCTTCATTGTGAAGGCTGAACCAAAAAGGGAGCCACCCTGCAGATCAAACGGGAAAACGGGAATTGCACCCCTCCAACAACTTCAACAGGAACAACGGCGTCCACATCGGAACCCTCGGCGGCTTCAACTTCAGCCGCAAATCGCCAGCAGAACGGGAACGGTAAAAACCCGAATAGTGTGATGAGTGCAGATCTCAGTTTGAAAATTGACACGCCAGCGGAATCCATTGAGGCCCTTGCGAAGGAGGCTGAAGCCCTTAAAACTAAATTGGAGGAGGAAAGGCAAAAGCTTAATGATGTTGCGCGTAAGCCATTTTCTATCTAAAAAAACTAATTTTATATTCTTGTCCATTTTCCTTCAG
>JAHZNK010000251.1:0-12430 GCA_027744615.1 Lepidocyrtus cf. nigrosetosus NNG-2020 | reverse complement strand
AACTGAGTAAGCGCAAATTTTGTAGACATCAAAGTGAGAATAACTCCTGCAGCTAGGCCAACGTACATTACATCTTCTTTTACGTTCCCAAAACTCCATTACAATGGGACCCAGATTTTGGGAAACTGTCGATATCACGTTCAAAGTTGCGATGGTTTTGGCTAATTTTAACCCATGCCGATTCAGCACTATTTGCCGTGATGCAAATGTACGTTTGCATAACCCACTACTTCTACAAACCCCGTAGATATTATACAGCTACGCATGCATTTTCAGAAATTGCTGGAAGCGCATTCGTTACAATAGTTCTATTAGGGACAAAGGAACTTGTTCAAAGACAAAAAGATTTGGTGCTTTCTATCAATCTGACAATTGAATTGGATAAGGAAATGTTAAAAAGTAAGCACACTCACTCAGTAAGTAAATTTATACAGGCAAATATTTCTGCAAATCTAGTTTCACTGAAACTGATGAATTATTATTTTAGAATATGAGCCAGAATCATTCAACAGCAAAGGGGAATGCTTAGAGGGAGGAAAAATGGATTTTGTAGGATGGGGAAACTGTCTTTTTGTTTTAAGCTTAGGCATTACTCCATTTTGGTCAATCATATTTAGCTTCTTCATGAATTTAGACCCTACTCCTTACGTAATTGCAGACATTCTTCCGTATGAAGAATACTATTACAACTTTGAAACAATTCTCATAACCATTGTGATTAGACTTATAATCGGAGGTATATGCGTAATTGAAATGCTTTATTTGATTTCAATGTTCCTTCCAATTGGTGGGATAATCATTCATCTACAAATGGAAATCCTAACTTTGCTAAGCACTAAAGTAGAAAGCGTAGTGGAATTCAATCATTACTATGTAAATTATTTACTGATCTATCGTATAGTAGAAGATATACACGGGAAGGTCCATTGTATTCTCTTATCAACTGCATTCTGGGGTACATCCTCAGCAATCACGCTCCTCGTTGTTGGCTACGGCTTGATAGAAGACGTAATGTACGTTGGCCTAGCTGCAGGAGTTATTCTCACTTTGATGTCTACAAAATTTGCGCTTACTCAGTTGAAAATTGGGTTGTGTGTGATTGAGAATATGATGGAAAATAACAAAAACAAGGCAAAGGTCAGGTATTTATGCACTAGAACGAGAAGTTCTAAAGTGATACTGAAGAAGGTGGAAAGTTTGCCACCGTTTCAATTACACTTTGGTCCTTTCTACTGCTTTCACAAGGGCTCAGGAATGGAATACTTTTCCAATCTGACTCAGAGAGTTGTAGATATGGTAGTTCTAATTCAATCATAATGCTAGCTCTTTTTCTTCACTGTCATTGCCTTTATGATAAGCTTGTTTACCCGCATTGTTGTTGTTTTAGAAATAGGAAGTTGTACATACAGTAAATAAAATAGTTTAGACTTTAATACTAGAACTAGCTGCACTATTTACTTAATATTTGGCACTAAAGCAGCCTTTTTTACACGGTGAATTAAATTATTGAACCTACTTTGCCTAATTGCTTGAAATTTCATTTTAAAATCTGTCGTTTACAATAATTTATTTACTAAAAAAGTACGTTTCACAAGTTATTTGTACAACATGAAGAAATTTGTAAATCCGGAATAGCAACATCCATTAAATACGTTTGGCATGCATCAAAACGTGGAAGGATTTTTTTGAAGCTTTGTTCTACTCTTACCTTGGCAGCTTTTCAGGACAAGAACGCAGGTAAAAAGGTGTAAAATGAGTTGCCTTCCTTACTTAAGTTTACTCAAAATGAATTTTAATATCTCGTAAAAACCCGAGAGATAAAAAACATAATCATATTATTATCATCGTCATCATCATAATCATTTTTGGTTGCATTGTGGATGATATGGACATGACATCAACCAAGGGTTTGACAGATATTACAATGTAAAGCGTGCAAAGGAAAACGTTCACAATTTCATTACTAACTGCATTGCATTTTTTAAAAAAAGTGAGGGATTTGTTGCATTTCTACTTCTTATTACATGTTTGTCGGTAATCACGACAAGAAATTTTCTGAAGCTATTTACTTAATTGGAGAAGAGTACATTGTAAATTTAACAAGTGGCAGGTTTATGCCTTGTTCAGAAAATATTATTATTGAAAGAGGAACTAAAAAGTTGAGGAGTAAAAGAGCAAAGTAAAATCCTCTTTTTCAAATGATAATAAAATTATGAACAAGGTTTACTTGTTGTTTAGTCACACTCACACAGACAAAATGAATCGAGTTTAATAAAAACGGAAATTACTCGGCATAAATCAAATTAGGGAATAGAAAAAGGGATTAGAGAAGTGAGAGAAGAGAGCAAGAAAGGATAGAAAGGGCGAGAGAAAAATCATTTTTCTCTTTACAATTTGTGCTTATGCTTGCTTTTCCTTATCAAAACAAATTCTAATGAATTCTTTTAACTTGTACGGAGGGACCATAACAAAATATGTATTTCTTTTACATTCATAAAATGACCTTAAAGTCGTCTTTCAAGTTGTTACTTTAGCTTTTGTCTGGTGGTGGAAAGTTTTTTTATGGTTTTGATCTCATTTTCCTGTTTAAAATCCTTTGTTATGCAAATGACACATCTGTAAAGAATGAAATGAACCTTTTACTTTATTGTCTGCTGGACGGAAGAGTAAGAAAAACAGCGTCATCGGCACACACAAGAATTGTAAGAAACAAGTGTTGTACATTGTTAAAGCTTAAATAATAAGAGAGACTTCATTAAATTCACATTCATTTTCTTAATTTACAGAGTACTTACTCTTTTCATTATTTTCAAGCATGCATGACCACATTATTATTGGAATAGATACGTTGTTCAACCAAAATGAGTTTTTTCTTATTAATTCAACTCATATCATTCATCAATAAAATCCACATACTTACAACTTTAGAGCTAACTACTACTCCAACGCGTTTTTTCTTGGTGTCTGGCAATGAGTGAACCTCACGAAGAAATTAAGTCAAGGTTTTAAGATCGTGACCGTCCGTTTCTTCTCAATTGTTCTCATAGAGCCTTGCCCAACAGCAAACAAAAAGACAAGAATAAAAGGGAGTTTTAGACAAGTAATTCCTAGTTGAAGATTTTAAGGTCTCCTATAGTTTTACTTCCTAATAGAAATGTGATTTTAAGTTCAGCTACTCCTTAATAAAATAATGAAGTGAATTCAGAAGGGGAAAAGAGGGGAGAGTGAGATAACAATTTTGATTCCACACCTTTTGACTGACCACTGACCNGATAACAATTTTGATTCCACACCTTTTGACTGACCACTGACCAAACCACTAACTAACGAGACAAGAAAACACTTGTTTTTACTTACTCTCACCGCTTTTAGCCTAAAGACCCAAAAATAATGTGAGATTATTTCACTACTTTTACACGGTATTACGTTATACACGCAATCAGAGGGAAACAAACGAGCTAGATTAGAAGACAGAACTTTCTTTATTAATAAAAAACCAGCCAACAAATGGACAACAGACAAGTGGTTTTTATATTTAACTGACTCCTCCGCTGTTGCACTGTTCCATTTTTAACTGAGCTCATCCAATCCATCAGTCATTCTTCTTTTCTTTCTCTCATCTCCTAATCATTATTATCTTCTCCTCCTCCGATGAGTTTACCCATGCAATATCATATATCGTTTTTAATGATGATATTATTATGATGACGAAACCCATTTACGAATTTTGTAAGCATTTTTAAGAAAAAGTCTTTTTAGTGCTCTGGCGCAAATATATCTAAATAGCTGTATAACAAGTGACGATAGTCCACCTGACACTGACCAAGTCTTTTTCTTTCTTTCTCTGTTCCTTGTTGAATGGACACCATTAATTATTTTCAATCAGCATCATTATTGTTATCCTCTTTCCATATTAATAACGTTGCCCTTCGTTGACTGTTATAGCGTTTTCGTGTATTCCTTTTAAATAGATGTTTTAAATCTTTCTTTAGTCTCCGTCATTCTCATATTTAATTATTTTCAATCATCATCATTATTGTTATCCTCTTTCCATATTAATAACGTTGCCCTTCGTTGACTGTTATAGCGTTTTGGTGTATTCCCTTTTTAAATAAAAGTTTTAAATCTTTCTTTAGTCTCCCTTCATTCTCATAATCTCTGCTACCACCACATCTACTTCACTCTTCTCGTCTTCAACTAAATCTAAAAGTCAGACACATTTCATCATCATTCATCATCGATCAGGTAATGGCTGAATAGATTTGTGTATACACCTGCACCACATCACATAGGTATTTACATATTCTGGCTACAAGTTACCTAACACATCTTTTGTATGAAAATGAAGAGAATAAAAAGACAGATATGATTTCAAGTATTACGCATGCATAAAATATCCATTTGTTATTATATTATTGTTAGTTAATTTAACTGCAACAGCAGTCACCATCATCAACACAATGAAGATGAAATGAGCGAAGACAAGGAACAGGTAAAAAAATCTTCAACTTTAGCTTCCCTCTGTCCCTCTTCTTGTTCTCCTTTAAGAAAAAGTCGGGAGGAGTAGGAAAGGCAAGTTCAATCAGTGTGTTATTAGGAGAATATAACATTGTGCATAATAATGAGGAGAAAAAAGTTACGTAAAGCTACAAAAGTAGGCAACTCATTTAAAGACACACAATTCATTCTTCTTCTCTCCCAGGCAGACAACCAACCTCACATTCAAGAAAACTCCATTCAAGTTTTAGGAATATTATTGCTTTTGAGTATGATTTGATTTGAGAAAAGGATATTGATGATGATGAGAGGTGGATATAATGACGAAGGTCGAGTAATAAATTTTAAATGACTGATGCTGCTGCTGAAGAAGAAAATTTTTTAATTTTTTTGACTGATTAAAAAACTTTTTTCTGTTTGTATTTTGTATTATTGAGTATTGAACACACAAGACAACTCCCTCGCTTAAAATTGATCATCATCATTCACGATTCATCAAATGATGATGATCATTGTCATTATTACACAGATATTTTAATTTTCCTCTTTTTCCCGTTTTTTCTATTTGCTAACTTGATTTTACAAAGGATCATGATTGGGTTTGTGTATTGGTTTGTATTACAAGAAGTAAACTTTTTGAATTTTTGATAACAATAATGAATGTTTGTTGGTTTAAGATTATTGTTTGGAATTCAATGAGACTTTGAGAGGAGAATTTTAATGAGATTGGTTTCAGTCTTGATGAGTTTTTTTCTTCTTGCAGGTGAGAAGAGAGATGAAGATGATGTGGAGGTTGGAATGATGTGAGACAGTGATAATGATGACTCAAAGGTTAATCATTTTCTTATTCTTTGACGACTCCTTGATTTTTAACTGTGTCTAAAAGAGAAAAAAGCAGGACGGGTAGCAGGAGCAACAGTAGCAAATGATCATATTATCAAAGTATGACTAGAAGGGGAAGAGAAAATGATAATTCTGATTATCATTGATATGCAATAATAATGGTAAAATAATGATTATGAAATGAGAATGAACCTTCGCTCTATTTTAAACGAATTTAACGACTTATGTATGGGTAGC
This sequence comes from Lepidocyrtus cf. nigrosetosus NNG-2020, assembly GCA_027744615.1. NCBI lineage: Eukaryota > Metazoa > Arthropoda > Collembola > Entomobryomorpha > Entomobryidae > Lepidocyrtus > Lepidocyrtus cf. nigrosetosus NNG-2020. Next base: position 6,853 of record JAHZNK010000251.1, on the reverse strand, counting down.
GCCAGTAAGCTCATCCTCACTTCTTCATTTATACTTCTCTTCTTTCACCTTTCCTATGTAGTTATAATGATTGTGTTAAGATTGTAATTTGTACTTGTAAATAAATGTGGGGGATGGATGCCATAATATCCTGTACAAAATCCACAATAATTGCGAAAAGAAATGAGCTACAAAAAGCAAGCTGTAAGAAAATTGCAATGAAACTTTAAAATGAAGCTGAAGGAGTCTCCAAGCCATTCATTGTTGTCCCATTGTTAGTAAACATTAATCTTGTGGGCGTGTTTCAATGCGATATAAATGGGACGTATTAGATAGAAATTTGAGGTATAAATATGGCCGTGAAATGAACCTTTTTTGCAATGTTTATGATTATCATTACTATGATTATCCTTGGTATTAGGTCGATCAATTTGAAGAGAAAATAGTAGCTCGTCAGCCTTTGCTCTTTAAAAAGATTTTTAAAAAATCGTTATGGATTGATTACTAGGATGATGCTAACATTCTGTATTTTAATTTTTTCTTGATGCAGCCATGTCAATTATAAAAGTTGAACTTGTCTAGAGCGAAGAGAACAAAATGAAGGAACTTTTTTGTAGTTTAACATTGTTACAGTGAGCCACATAGGTAAGTAATAGCTCTGATACAGCAACAGAAGCTTTTCTATAGATTTTTAGGGAAAGGAGAAATTATTATTTATGCATGATTGCATTGAATTGAAAGTGGTTTGTAGGTCAGTGGGTGCTGCCACTGTAGCTTCCTCGCATCGACCACCATAACGACCACTGGCGACTTCAGTGCGAGCAAGCAAGATCGCTTTCCTTTTGATTATAATACCACTACTGCAACATTTAAAAAATGAAACCGGCAGTGCAACAACGGATGCTTTTGTAAAGAGAAGGAAGAAGATGAGATGTCAAAGGAAAGAGAAGTAGTAATAACAATATTGACCATTACAAAATCAAAAGGGTAATTTTAAAAGTTAAGTTAATGTCGATCTTCTAAAAGTTAATACTACTCATTTGATAGAAGGGTTAAAAGGAAAAGAAATTAAACACGGGAGTAAATGAATTTTTTTCTAATCCTTCACTGTAAAATGAAGATAGTCTGTCCAACCCCGTCCATCAGTCAATTGAGCACAGCAACGTTATTACTTTTTATCTATAGAGCGGCATTTTTAGCTTTATATCACCATTTTAACAAACCAATATAGTTTTTCACTTATTTTGCTTGTGGGGATGAAAATGAAGTGTCTACTAAAAGACCTTAAAGCAAAATTACTGTTTAGATATTTGCAAAGTTAAAAGTACATTCTTTATAAATCATTCTCATCAACTGCAGAGAAAAGCCCCAGCACCATCATCGTTATCGTCATTATCCTCATCAACAGAGTTTATCACAGACAAGGGAATGGTTTAAACGTTTTCTTTGCTCACCCCGTCAAAAAATTGAAAAGTTGACTGTGAAGAAGAAAGATGTTTACAAAACTATCATATTTTTTACTCTAACATGGCTTTACAGACACACTTGATGATTTATCTTTAAAAAAGTTGGATCTTGATGTTAAATGTTACTCCAATGTTGTCTTTTGATGGCCCTTTGCCTTATCCCAGGAAAAAAACATGTATAAATACTACTAAATCACGGCTCTAGGGAATAAAAATGATATCCAATTTGCTTACTACTCACTTCTTTCTCACTTATTCCCCATCAGCTATCAGTTATCAACATTTTAAAGGTATTATATTAAGCTTTTATATTGAAAATTCTTGTTTGATAAGCACATTTAACTTTTTACTAATACGTGTTGATTCAATGTCAATCCTGTTCAGTATTGCCTTTTCCTTGTGATTTGAGAAAGAAAGTATGCCTTGGCAAAAAAGCAATCTCACGCGCAAAATAAAAACAGCAAAAGGGATAAGAACAAGAAGCATTCACGGAGACTTTTCTTCGTTTGATTTTCTGTCTTGATCATTCAAAGAAGTGAGAAGAAGTGAGATGACGATCATCATCATTCATTTGTAAGAAAGTAACTCTTTGACTTTTTCCTCTGCTTCTGATAATCATGATTTTACTAATGCTGATGATAAAGTTGCTTTTGTTTGCAGATTGGGAAGTTGACCACTTTTTTAACTGTGATGATGGTGTAGATGATGAATAAAAATGATCATGACTATGACGATGATGTTGGGATGCTACCGCTGTTATTCTTCTACTGTACTGCTGTGTCCTGTATTAAATCCCTACTGCTTCCACTTAACTTCATAAATAATGCTTGCTCATCCGGTTTTCTCTATCTGCTTTTTATTAAAAAGTTATTAACAGGATTTTTAAGTGATTATTAAGAAGAAAAAAGACCCTTTCCTGTCCTCTATAATAACAAATTCAAGAGGACCATTAGAACAGGCCAAAGTATTAAAATGAAACAAGTCAAGAAGAAAATTGTTACTTTTCTTCTTGATGATGACGATTACAAAGGATTGAGAGAATTGAAGAATTCAGTGCATGCAAAAGGGTGAAGAAGTAAGCCAGGATCTGATCAACGTTTCTTTCTTTCGCACTCTCATAATTACTCAAAGTTTTGTAGTACAAGAATTATAGGATTGATGTTAAATATTATTTAGGCACTTGTTGTCCGACCATGTCTTAAAGAACGAAGGGACACTTTTTATTGCACTGTTATGTTAAATGCAACAACTTTACTTACTCCCCTCCCGCTGACACAAAAAGAATCTTAATCATCATCAACAACAACATTATCCCCATCTTTATCTTCAACGTGATTGAGTAAACATTTTAAAAAAAGTTGTGAGCAAAGTGCAAATGGTTTGGTGATGAAAGAATGCGTTAGCAATTAATGGATGGGCTTTTCTATTTTCTCATCATCATTCCCAGTTTATAATTTCTTTTTTCGTACACTTTTTATTATCTCTCTTCGACATAAAATCAATAATGACTAAATGCCTATGTAAATCATATGCACATCTTTTGTATAATTTCTTTGGTCCATTTTCATCAATCAGTTGTAGTGAAAATGCATACAGTAAATTTTCTCTCACAGGGAAAATAATCTTTGCCGAATCTTTAACTACTTTTTGTACAGTTTTAATGCTAAAACCAGGACCAGCAGGTTATTGCTTTTTGGCTAGTTTCCTTCTTTGTAAATGTTGCGTGAGTAAATACGTGCCTAAATATTTTATGCAAGAAAATAAAAAAGTTCAATATATTTTCCCACTCATACTTTTTGGCAGAAGAAAATCATAAATGGAATGATCAACTCTTTTTTGGTCTAGCCAGTCAACCATTTACTAATATATTCAATATTATTATTACAAAGCTTCTGTTTTAGTTTTAGTGGTGGAAAGCAGTTTTTGTTTTGCATTATTAAACCACGAAAACGGCAATACTATTACCACCACTGTTTTAATGATTGCCTTATAAGACCTTCTGTGTTGGTGTTTTCGATTGAAAACCGCTGTACACTTTTGGCTGCTGATGCTGCGGTCCTCCTACAAAATAAATTGCTTGCTTTTTCTCTTATTCTTTGATAATGACGATGTTGGAAAAAATATTTAAACGATTCTGTCTCATTTCATGTAAACGAACTGATGAAGACGCTCTTCTCACATTTGTTGCGCAAGTGTCAGTTTGGAAAGCCCTCAAAAAGTTTGCTTTGTTGCAATTTTTTCAAAATATTATTTCACTTCTTCAATTTACGAGAATGACAATTTTCTTTTTTTTCCTCCTTCAATCACTGACAATGAGATCTCATCTTGAAATATATGGAGAGTGCCGTTTTGCATGCTAAATAAAGGCACGTAAAGGCAATAACGTAATAACGCAGAAACGCACTTGTTTGCTGCGTAGAATGTCTCTGGTCTTCTCGTGGTCTTCATTATCATAGCAATAATCATATCGTCCGTCCATCTCCTCATAAAAATATTGCTTAAAAGGAGAGGTAGTTTAACTGAAAAGTCATCTTTGCAGAGTATATTCAACCGGCATAGTATTTATTAATATTGCAAGAATTATGAATAATCTTTTAGTAATAAGGCGAAGAGAGATCAGCCCCAGAAGCAGTATCATCAACCTCAGCAAAACACCATCTTTTCCTCTCATCACTTTTTCCTCTTTTTGCTTATAGGTAGCCTCACAATTCAATAAACGAAGACTTTCAATAAAACGGATTGTGATAAAAGCTTTGTAGAAAGAAATGTTCTTGCATGAGACTCAGATCTAAAAAATGTGAGTTAAAGTAAAGCTAAAGTCATGTGTGAGAATTCAAGCTTTGTTCTGTATGTCATAGTCAAAGTTTGAAAGAAGAAGCAGAATCCTTTTAGCTGTTGGCGAGTGAAGAGCGTGTTCAAAGATTCTCTCTAAGAATTTTTTAACCCTTTTTCCTTCATTGCTATGCAATTGCATGGCATGACATGGGTGAATATTTAATTGTTGCATGCAACAGGAGCAACCAAAAAACCAAACGAGATCGTTAATCCTTTTTTAGTTACTAGAAATTGTGTAAAAGTTTTCAGTTAAACGTTTAGCAAATAACAATAATAAAAAGTTAATTTTTTATTGCGAGGGAAGACAAAGGAAGTTGGCCCTTAATAAGTAATCGCAGTTCATAGTAATCGTATTACATATTAAAAACAATTTTTACCTCCTTTTTTATTAAATTGAAGCCCTTAAGTACTGCCTCCTTCTAAACTACTTCCTCTGCCTGAACTGTTATTAATGGGGGAAATATTAAATAAAACTTTTTCCTGTTTTTATTGTTACAAACGAGCGAAACGCTTTGGCAAGGATTCGTAAGCGAGAGCAAGTGCACCGTGCCACTACAAAACATATAAAAGTCCCTCAAGTTGACTTTTGACATTTCATTGTTTTCTGCGAGGAAAAATAACAATCATAAAATGAATTTTATAATAATAGTGTAATAATAACATTATTTTATTATTAATTCTCATCACATTGTTTACAAAACACTACATCAACTTAACAATCAACAATCTCTCTCGTCACAGCCAGCTAAAAACTGTAGAAAACTGATTTACATTTTTATAGATTATTTCATAGAGATAAAAAATTGTCTCGTAAAAAAGTTGAAGTGGAAACAGTGCTTTGAAAACATTTTGCATAGCAAGTGAAATTCATGTACGGTGAAATAAGACTCGGAGATACCTCGGCCCTCAAGTCAGCATATTATTCATCATCTTAAGTATTCTATGAGAGAAAGGATCATGACATGAAAACATACAAACAATAATAAAAAACCTCTTTTTTACATTTTGATAAGCTTTATTGTTATTACAAGGAGAAAAGGATAATAATAAAGCAAGTACAAAATAGATTTTAAGTGGTTTCTTCAAGTCAGTCAGTGTCACATTCACGTGTACTATCGGGGAAAAGATCAAAAGCTCAAAAGAAGATGAAGAGACTATAACAATATAAGAACAACAAAACATAATTTGGGAAAAGGATAAGATGATTTGAGGAGGTTGGTTGATATGATTAATGGATTGGATTCCTGCTTCTGATAAGAGTGAAAAATCCTCTACTTTTATAAAACTGTTACTTCCTTTAAGACACAAAAGTTACTTTAACATAGATAAACAAACATTGTGAGAGAGTCGCAAAGTTTCTTGCTAAATAGCTTTATCATAATAAGTTGCATTATGCTAATTACCTCCACCTTTCTTTCTTCCTCAAGATGAAGAGTGATCAATGAGCATTCGTAATTACTGATTGTGATTATGATGATGAATGCTAATGTGCTTAAGTGATGTACTTGCCATTGGCTTATCTTAATTACCTACCGTTGAATATGAAGATATGAATAAAAGTGTGAAACTGTGGATGGAAAAGTGTAAAACGCTTTAAACTCTATGACTAATTGCGAGTTACCGGATTTAATAAAAGTTTAAAAATATAAAAGTGCTTTATAAATTTAATAATAACAGTTCATGACAGTTTAATATAAAAATATTTAATCGTGTTCATACTTTTTGTCTACTGCCGTTGCTGATGAATTCGCCGTACTATTAAGTTGTAATAGCTGCATTTCTATGCATCAAATTATACGACGCCACGCCACACAGGCATCAATGCCCTTTTTCTAAAAAAATCGTCAATTTTTCTTGTAGAAAGTAACATTTTTAAACGTTCATTTTTAAAACTAAATTATTAGAGCGTGTATAATCGTTTCAATATTGCTCTTTATGAAGAATTTTTCAGAGAAAAAACTTGTTATCTGAACATTATTATGTATTATCATCATCGCCACATAATCATATAAAACAGCAACAAACTTATCTACCACAGGGCGATAAACGATAATAAGAATGAAAAGGATCTAAAACGACTCACTTTTGGTTGTTTAGCCTTGTAAAACAGAAAAAACGTGCGTGTATTTTTCTGTTGTTTGGAGAATAATGAGAAAAAAGATTCAATTTTTATAAAGTTATTTTTGTGGGCTCGTCTTCTTATGAAAGAATCTCTAAATAGCTTCAGTTGAACTGTCCATCGTCTATCACATCGTCGTGGTTCTTGTGGCCGTTATTGCACAAAAAGTGAACTATTTTCTGTCATGAACCTACATAAATAAGTGCACGTGTGTGAGCTTCTTCTTGTACTTTGTATAAATAACTCTCAATTTCTAAAATAAAAATAAAGTAAACTTCTTCAAAGTAAATCTTTGTCGATTTAATGATAGAGGTGGTCCATCCCTATTTTTTAGATGGTCTTGGCGATGACGGCTTGCGCCAATTAAGATAAGCAAGCAGAAGATAAATTTACTGAATTTGATAAGAAAAACTAAAATAAAAATTTGTTGAAATAATTTTTTGTGTGAGCGTGA
>JAHZNK010000250.1:0-17539 GCA_027744615.1 Lepidocyrtus cf. nigrosetosus NNG-2020 | reverse complement strand
CATAAATCACAACATTAAATAATGCTAATATTGATTGCTTGATGAACTGCGCATTATTCAATAAAAAGTGGAGCACCAGCTTCATAGTTCAAAACATCCTGTCATAAATATAATTTTTCTTGAATGAGTGGGTAGGTCAGGCGATGAAAAATAAGAGTCAAAACAATCTTTACACAAAGAGCGAGCTTTGTCTTTTTTATTGCTAACTATTCTTTTATTAAATCGTGACTAAAATCCAGTGACATGACAGTAAATCTAACCTTTGTCCTCAACTCATCCAACATAACATATTTTCCGCAGTCAGTAACAAAATAGCAAAGTAAGCGTTAAATTTTAGGGTTTATGATCTTGTTCATCTCACATCTTGAGAGTAGATAAATACAAATTTGCACAGATTAGAGGAAAAGTGTGAATCTGTGCTCACTTTGCTAAACTTTCATTTCATGGTGAGTAATTTGCAATTATTGCAAGTGCAAATCAGTAATAAGAACCAAAATTGTACTAAACGATCATCTCTCACTGCACGTGTAGAATCATTGAAAGGTATTTGTAGGAAAAATTCCAATTTTGCACCTGAGAAGATTACATAGAGCTGTAAAAAGCTCACGCTAGGTTGAATTTTACATAGAATGGGCAGAAATGATCATTTTCATTCGCAAATGGATAGCTAGTCTGAGATTTTATGAAGATGTGTGAACAGTTATAAAAAGTGTAATATATGATTTTGTCTTTGTTTGGTATATATAGATTGACTGAAGTCATATTGACGCTCAGACACGCTGCAGAAATCTCTGCGAGAAGTTTAAAGACGATAAGCTGGCAATTTGACTGTGCAAGTGGCCTTATCAAGACTTGAAACGTTAAAAGGTAGAGTTTTAGATTTCATAAAATTATTATCACAAAATGAACTTTTAATTTTAAATTGTTTTATTTTAAACAATACAGGTTGACTATTAAAAGAGAAAGTTCACTTGAAAGCAGAAAGCAGGTGCGAGGAAAAAAGGACTTGTTCGACAGCTTTTCACGACCCATTCATTTCCCATTGTTAAGCAGAAAGCCAGAAGGTTTTCTGTTTTTTATTTTTTAAAAAGAGGTTTCATTTTATGGGTAAGAATTTTAGATTATTATTAAGTCGTTATTGTAAATTAAATAACTAATTTTGAGAACTGAACTGAGATTCCAATAAAACACTTATTTCTTAAATCTAAAACTTAATTTTCTTCTTCAGATTTGAGGAATTTGTCTGAAGAAGATAATCGTGAATTACCTTTGGGAGAGGAACGAGGAAATGCATTCGGTTCGTCTTCTAGACGCTGTCGATGGGCTTGTGAGTGGCCAAGTTGACTCGGCGAGCGGCCTGGACTCTACTCGACGCCTACGACTCGGCACCACCCCATTTATCTAGCATCCCCTACTCCCGACTCAATAAATCCAAGCAACAATTTCTTCACTTCTTCAAATTCCAACAATTCTTCTGCAATAGTTTCCAATTCTAAATCAGCTTCTAACAATAATTCCACTTTAACTAATTCATCGGATCAATCTAGTAAACTTTTAGCCAACTCACAAGCCCAGCAGCAACAACAAAAATCCGTACCAAATTCGGTAATCAATTTATTGGACGTTTCTTCTAATCAGGCTTGTAACTCACCACATGCTAGTTCCTCTGACGAAGAGGATGAAGGAGAGGGAGAAGATGACGAAAGTGATAGTACGGAATGTAGTAGCTCGGACAACGAGGATGGAGCGGCTTGCAGCATTGCTTCCCTTGCAATCTCCCCATTCAGGGGTCAACAACAGCAACATCAACAAGTACAGTTGTCCAACCAAGTTATACTCAAGTGGGGTGATTTGAGTAAAGAATGTTCATGGCCTTTGGATCGGCCTTTACCTTATCCATCGTGGGATGCTCTGGAGCCGTCGACGGTCCTATTTAAAGATATACTGGAATATGAGGCATTTGCTGGATGTGTGGAACTCATTTCCCAACAAACTGTGGCTACCCATAAGTACAATACTGTGGGGAATTTTATTCGGTTTTATGATGAATTTAAAATGTCTGGGGAAGAACATTTGGAACACTTCTTCCGCAAGTATGATCCACCAATTACACCTAATCATTATACTTGTGTGGGACTGGCAATGGAGTTGATTGCGAAAATTAACGCTTTTCTAACTCCGGAGCATCGGGCCTACTCTAAATTTTATACTGTTTCTGCGGAAGAGGTAATGAAAGTAACGTGATCAATATTTTTTACTTTAAAAATTCATTTTTGCATATTCACTTATTTGCATAACATTTTAAATTTCGACAGAGCATTGAAATGGTGGAAAATTATCTTCGAAACGTTCCCCCAGACATAAAACTTGTGGAGAAAGAACATGTCGCAGTTTGCCTAAAGATTAAAATCGGGTTGGGGATAGGAGCAGAGAGAACAGGATATCTTTTATTGGATCCAGGCTATCATGTGTCCCGCGTTGTCACCATTATGGAAGATAAATTGTATCCGCACACAGGTTCGAACGGATTTAATAAAAATCCCGAAGTATATTTCCCTTAAGATTTAAATGTTTCTCTTGTCACCCACAACTGCAATTTACTATTTTCAAGACGAAATGGAATTGAAGTATTTATTGAAATGAGGTTTGTTTTTGCTTTTGTTTAGGTTGTTTTGTCCAAGAAGACACAGGAAAGAAAAAGAAGGAATATGATTACACTGTGGCGAGCCCGTATTATATTTCCTGGGATGTAACGGAAACAAAGGCAGAATACACAAGTGGATGGACAAACCTCCTGTTCGTTGGGAGACCTTTCCTAAGCGGGGTGGACTTTGCGGAGAGGAGGAACCTTGTCTACGACTTTAAGTCTATTCTGCAGAGGGACTTCAAAGGTCATCTCTTGGCGGGGATGTATTTCTCCACAAATCCGGTAAAAACTAAAACAGAAAAGCGTTAAGCAACATTTTTTATTTGAACTGTACAATTTTAATTTTTTTCATAATTTTATAGAAAAAAGCAAAGAAAGTCACACTTTTCTTTATGGAGAACAACAGCACGGTTTACAAATACTTGAACATGGTGAAGGAATTCACAGATTGCAAGGAAATTCAACAATGCGAAGAACAAATGAACATGGGGAAAGGAGAGCTACTACAAATGTTAAATTCAATTGGAACTATCATTCAAGATGAGGACTTTATCAATCAATGCATGAAAATTAATAAAATCATCTACAGCATTTCACGAGATAACTAGAAAGGATTTTTAAAATTTTGTTAACTTCTACTTGAAAAAGACATATTAACAATTCATTCATTCTATTCATTTGCACTTTTCTCTGCTCTTTTATAACTAATGTTAAGTAAAGTTAAATCTAAAAACTAATTTTAAGTCTCTATATAATTAATAATAAATGATATGATAAGATTCCATAAACTATGTAAAACAATGTATTCCGTAGACGATGTAAAAGTTTTTTCACAGAAAGGAAAACTTCGCAATGTAGTAGATTTATACGTAGTTTAGAATTATAATTTTTATTTAAAAAACATTTATTTTGTGGGTGAAGAGTTTTTATTTAGTTTCTTTCAAGTTGTTTTTAATTCAGTATTTTAATCTACTTTATAACTTAATGAATAAAGAGTTTTTGATATATTGTTCTTTACTACTAATGCAAAGGCCTATGTTATGTAATACATAAGTTTAATTTCTTGAAATCCTTTTAAATATGTACTGTCACTTGTAGCAGATACCACCTAAAATATATAATTACACATAGATTTGAATACTTACATTTATAAACTAATATCTTGATGCTTGTGAGGAGTTAATCTTGGCAATAACTTTAAAAAATGTGCCATTTTTTGCAGATTATGCCTTGAAGTATGAAATGATTTGACAGACGGAAGAAATGTATTGTTTTAGCTGTATATATAAGCAAGTGCTTTATTAACTGTTCCTGTTCCTTATTATACATTCTTTTTATTAATTGAATAAATCCTTAAAACTTAAATAATTTGACACGTTGACATTTATATTTGTATTATGTAAACAAAGCAATTTTGATAGGTACAAAAATTCATATGATCATCTTCATTTTAAAAATTGTAAAACAGCTCATTCAGTCTTTAACCGTGGTCCGTTTTTTTAAAAAAAGGCAAAATACGACTTTTACTAAACTGGTCTTCCAGCCCTCTTAAAAATGTAATATTTCTCACCATATTACTCAGATTTTTCAACAAAGTAGAAAATCCAGCCTGAATTTTGCCAACTCTAACTTCAACTCAGCAATACAATACGTACAACTGCAACAATGACATTGTTTTTACTTACTCTCATCTCGGTAGTTTCGCCCAAAAAACATTCCCAAAACAAAACAAGAATTTAGTGAGATACTTCCCAAACCTGGAGAGAACCAATTCGTAACATTCTGTTAAAACTTGGAGTTTAAATAAGATCCTTTTGTGTTGTAGTTTTCATTGTGACTTTCGTGTCTGTGTGCTCAAGGATGGAACAAAGGCTTTGTTACAAATTTGGTTGCTCCAGCCTATGCCCTATGCTTTGTTACTTTCACTGCTTTTCCTCTCGTAGTACGGTTGAAACAAGAGAAAGAACATCGAATGAAGGAAAAGGCAGTTTGCATTGCCCTTCTCGTGATCGTTGTAAGTTGAGGATGATGCGATAAAACCAGAATTAGGTCGGGTTTTTAAGAGGCTTTCTACAGACTCCACCATCATCATAAAAACTTCATTGCGTTTTGTAATTATTCCCTCTCCAAAACTAATTATTAAGCTTTGCTTTTTGTTTGCAAAAAGATGAAGGGATTTTAGAGAGAAGAGTAAATAAAAGTGCTTGTGACGGGTTTGAGGTTTGCAAATATGGTAATATTAAGAAAGAGATGGTAAAATTATGATTGGAATACATTTAAATCCAAACTGAAGGAAAAAGAGGAAATGAAGGGAAACTCACCAAATATTATTAATAAACAGCAAACAATTCAAGCATATTTTGAAGGATTGTTCATTTCAGCCCCATTGCTTATCCGAATTGACAACGAGCTCGACTTTCACTGAAATAAGCTTGTTTGTATTGAATAAAAAGTTCGAAGAAAATTAATGGNAATTGACAACGAGCTCGACTTTCACTGAAATAAGCTTGTTTGTATTGAATAAAAAGTTCGAAGAAAATGAATGGATATTTTTGGATAACAAAAGTTTTAAAAAAAGTTTGACTTTCCTAAACAAGTGCTAAAAGGTTAGAAGGGGAGTTTATTTGGATAAAATATGCAACCTTTTCATTTTTATAAAAACTTTTTTAAAGAAAGATATATACTTAAGATGGAGATCAGCTACAGGAAAAGACACTTCCTTAGAAAAAGCTTCTTTTGCCAGTGCTTTCGTTTGTTAAAAATTCTGAGTCTTGCATATTTTTTCAAGAGACAATGTGAGGCAGAGAAAGTTACCTTCGTCTCTTTATTCATTCCATTTAGCCACTTTCATTTTCTCTCACTAAACAAGATTCATTTTTATGGAGAAACTTTTCCCCTTCTTCACAGACGCTTCTTCTTTATCTTGTATTTCTACACGTTGTTAACTATATTCTGTTCTTTTGGGCTACTCTAAATTATTTACAAATGTGCAAAGATGGATTCAGAAGAAAAAGCTGAATCTGCAAAGTTTACTGATAAAGCCATTACATCATTTCCAATTGAACATATTACAAAAAGAATGTACAAACTGTTTAGAAATTTTCACTATTTCTTGTTTGAAGTTTAGAAAATCTTGTGTTTCATATGTTTACAATGCTATAACGTACTGCAGAACATGCCAAAGAAGTCAGATTAAAGGGCCTTAGAAAAACGGGAAATCAAATTGGTCAACTCGTTGTCCGTAAAAAGTGTAAAATTGCATAAAATAGAACGGATTTGAAAGAAAAGAGCTTTTGCTAAACCGCTACTATTTGCAAGGAAGGTTTGATTTGACATGGGTTTCTCTAAAAGTTTACGTATATCTACACGAAATCATTCTCGTCTTTAACTACTTGCCCCTGGCTAGCGAAAAGGGAAATTCTTCTTCAGTTCATTTCATGCTTACTCAATTTCAGCACGGTTCTTTGTTGTAAGTGAGCTAACGAGGAGTTCTAATTGGATCGGTTTTTTTTATCTCGAAAACAGTTTTTTGTAAACCTAAGCTTGTTATTTCTTCTTTTATTAAATTGGGTAGTCTGCTAAAAAGTAAATTTCATGCTTCAATGGAATTTTATCGCTGGTAGATTTGTTTGTTGTGGACAGACTTTTTCAAATTGTTTTAAATATTGCCTCATTTAACTTTTAAATAAAAATCAGGACTACTTATGGTTAGCTGAATCTACAAACAAAAATCAAAACGCCAAATGGTCTTGAAATGTTTTTACAAGACATGCACCCACACTTCCGCCATCGCCTCTTAACCAGCTTTAGTATTTGTAAGCTTTTGTTATCTTCACAGTGTAGGCAAATAGATTACGTGAAGAAATTGGTGTACGTCCTTTTTGACAGGTCAAAATAAGCAACAATTTCATAACAAACAACCCACTTTACACAAATTGACCAGGAAGAAAAACCAACAGGCGAGGATAACAACGACGAATCCTTTTACAAAGGGGCTCATACCACAGCTTGAGAGGGAAAGTTATGTAAAGCTGTCAAATCTGCCACATATTTACATTGTTATTATGATTGCACAAATTTGTATTACTTACTTGTGCTACCCTTTTCCTAAAGCTTTTTGTTATCTCTGAATGAATAATGCGTGGAATACAACGTTTCCTTTTTTATCAAACTTTTTGGCTACTCCCAGCAACTATTGTACTTCAAAAAGACTTTGTAAAATGCAATAAGCCTGGATCTCCTTCTGCTGTTTTCTATTTATTAATGAAAATATTTTTGAGATGAAGAGGCAAATATTTCGGAAAACTGAAACTGGTATGTGGAATAAAGGGATTTTCTCGCTGCTCATCCACAAAATGTGCAGTCATATTTGGTAAAAGTAAAATTTCGTTGTAAGAGGAAAGTGTTTATTTCCCTTTTTTGGCTGTTATTGTGGAAATGTAAAAAAAGAAAATTCAGGGAGACGTTTAGCCCAGAGGACTTAAAAACTTCACTTTAAAAAAGCGCAAAAATATGGAATCGTCACAACTGTTTCTGGAAAGTTTGGAAAGAAAAGGAGTTTATATTTGTATATTTTATCAAATTGCACATAACAATCCTTAGGCTTAAAATTCCTTTTTCCTTTTCCTTCACTTACATTAGTGCTTTTTGTCAAATAATACATGACAATGGCTTTTCCTATACTTTCTCTATCTCTCTGTCCAAGGTGATTACGGCTTTTGATTTGTGACCCATTCTTCTTTTATTTCTGTTGAATTTAAAAATAAATAGAAGAGTACAAAATATAGAAAAAAGAAGACAAGTTAAGAAAAGGGAAGCCCATGATGGATAGGTTAAATGTGCACGTGCATGAGAAGAAAGAAAGTGCAGCAAAAGATATGCTAACAAGAGAAAGTTTTCATAAATACTTTGTGCCAAGAAAATCGTAACTTGCAGAGTTAACAATTTATCAAAAACTCCCATGATTCCTTATTATGCAAAAAGTTTTCCTGATCTGGTTGGCTTTACGCTTTTGAAAGATGTTTCACTTTTTTACTTTTTGTTACAAAACAAGAAAGTGCGGAAGTTTTTAGGGTAATAAAGATGTCAAGCATTGTGTCATTATTGTAGTTTTACTGAGCAAATATAGATATTTCCTTGAAATATCTTTTCTTTTTACATTCAATTTCAATCGAAATGGGAACCATTTCCAATTTAATTACTTCCCTTTTATGTTCTAAGAGCTCTTATAATTTTAAGTATGAGATTCTGCTTTGCAAAATGAATAGGAACAATCCTTTTATAACTTTCGTTTTAAATGCGTCTTAAATCATTACAATGGCTTTTTAGAGCGCCTGCTCTGCGTCTCCTGCTTTTACAAGTAGTTCGTACGTACACAGAAACCTTCAATGTGATATAGGAGCAATAGAAAAATTAAAATTGAATAAAATGTCTATCCTATGATTGTAATAGTTCAATGTTTTGTGCTTTTTACGACAGAAATTTGGAAAAGTTGCAGCTATTAAATGTTATAGCTATTAGCTTTTCAAATTTTATCTTTCCATGTTTATCGATTTAATTTTTTAGATTGTTTAGAGCAATTATCTTCTTAATCTCCTTGTATATAAAATTGAATGTAAATAAAAGTGTAGAAAGGCAAATTAATCATTCGATGTTTTATTGAATGTACATTTAAGGGTGTAACAAATCAAACCATCGGTGACTTACTTTTATTCCAAATTCGGTCAAAATTAGCAAAGTTAAAATTGCAAAAAGAAAAAAGGAGGTCAAAATCAAATTCTTTTCAAATCACCTTTTTAGTCATAACTTTGCTCATACAAACTTCTCAATTTATATAAGCAAAAAAAGTTGATTATTTGCTTTTCATTAACTTTCCTTTTTATGAAAAAATTGCTTTCAACAAGAAATTATTAAGCAAATGTTCAGAAATGTTTACTTTCTTTTAAAAATATTATTTTCTTTTTAAGACGATTTCTTTTCTTTTGGGCAATTTGGCAAATTGAAAATGTCAGCTATTCAATCCTATTTTCATTACAATTCCACATTCAAAACACATTTCATTATCTCCTTTCTACCAGAAATTTACTTTGTAAATTGTTTTCGGATCGATAAATTATTTTCAGACATTTTGTTCCACTTTTCATGTGATTGCAAATTGTATTCATTCATCAAGAAAATCACAACTGATTAGTAGTTTTAATAAGAATTCGTTAGTAAACAGGAACCAATTGATTTAATGGTAAGAAAATTCGAGATAAAATTCCAGACAGCGTAATAATGCAATATTTTTCAAAAATCATTATTTTCTCAGCTCACTGGCATATACTTCCGCTTCCATTTTTTCTGCCTGAGCTGTTTTTGGTAGCTTTCATAACTATTTGTTAGATTAGTAAGCTCTACATAATGTACAAAAATAACAAAAACAAAGTCAAATATTGTCCAGTGCTAGTCCCGATTTAATTCTTTTTCTCGACGTGTGGACACTCGGGTTCCCATGTGGGTTTAAAAAAGCTTTTCCTATTCCTTTCCTTCTCTACTTTAATTTTCAGCTTGAATTCTCATTTCATTCTTCTGTCTCTTTAATCTTTATGACATGTAAGGAGTAGAAAGGGAAAATGATGACGAGTTGTAGAAGATGAGTTTTCTGCACTTTTATAAGATATTTTTCTTTCCAGAAGGTTTTTTACTGTCTAGAGAATGTGGGTAAAAAGATTCTTAGTTTCGATAGTGCTGATGAAGTAAAAATAACGCCATTTAAAAATGCTGCTGGTTACGATCCTGTGCTAATGTTTATTTGGCGTTCGTTATGATTTCATTCTTTGCGTTGAACACTGTTCCTTAGGTATTAAGAAGACTTTGACGTTTAATTAACCAATAAGTGTAACACGATTCTATTGGAGTTATATATTGACTCAAGCCATCTACCTATGCATTGTATATCCATGTCCCCATCACATCATTTAAGATCGTTCAGTTTTTTATTTAAAAACCGACAAGTATGCTATGAGCCAGAGGAATAAACAACAATGACATTCACCGGTAAAGTGTTTCAAAATTTTCATTTGCACAACTCTGCAAAGTTCGAAATTGTAAGGGGTCGTGTCAATTTTATCTTTGAGTTTTGTCTGGTTAGTTTGACACGATCGAGTTGTACCCTTGTATCACGGACACGGAGAAGAAGTTGCTTGCCTATTTGGCAGTAAATGTGCAAAAAAACTGAAAACTTTTGTGAAGGAAGAAATGCAAAATGTTTGACACAAGTGTTACAAAGTTTCAAAGTTTATACTAAATTACATTTACTGACCAGATATTTAAAAGCGAAAAACAACTATTTATATCATTAGCAGGTAGAAAAATATATTTAACACTTCAGAATTTAAAAAACGTAACGTAACGTAACTTTGAAAAACATCTATTTAAACCACTTTCTTACCAATCCTTTTTTATGAAATATATATATTTAATTGATACAGTCGGTTGTTGTGTCAGAATTTCACGAAAAATTCCCTATTATGTGAAATGAAGAGCGTGTTTTGAAATAGGTATTATCCTCTGAACGATTTTAAGTTCCTCACCACTCCACTGCATTCATTCACTCTCAAGTATTTTCATCAAAAGCCAAAACAAATCGGAACTTAAATTTTATAATTCATCGCATGTATAAAATTTACTTGTTTCCCCAGTTGTGTTGTTGTTTGGTACGTTTTAAAGGAATTTACATTTTGGAGCGATCCACACCAGACCAGCCCAGTCGGTATTCATTCTAAGATAATAATTCAGGAACAGATGCAAAATATGCTTTTATTATCCGAAAGTAAAATGGATGGAATATGTATGAGGAAACCAGTGGAGTAAATGATGGGGAAAGATGATTTTGTTACAGTACCTGAGAGTCTCATCAGTATCGTTATCATCACCGCCTGTTTTACAATTTTATTACATAATACTATTACATAATACTATTACATAACAACATTTATTAAGAAGGGAAGACTAGAATGAATGGAAAAAGAGAAGAAAGGGTTAACGAAATAATGAATACATTCTGTGCATGTCAAGATAGTGGATTATCTGCTCGCAGTAGTTTAGCTATTACCTTATCACAAAAGCACTTGAAGATGCATCTACTCAACTTTAGCTGCTGTTTAAGGTTCCTCCAAGTTATCTTCATTGTTAGAGTTACGCAACGTGTACTATCTGAAAAGTCAAGAGATGTGATTCGAAAAAGTTTTAAGAAGAACGTGAAACGTACAAAAGTAACGTAACTTTGCAGGCGCTAGTCATTTTACTATAAAACAAAGTGGATTCTAGATTTAGATACATCACGGGTTTGGAATGCGTTGAGATATCATAAGTCTAAATAAATCTAAAATTCATTTTATTAAGAAATTTTATAATCAAGCACAAATATCTCTCTCAATAATGAAAATGAGAAAGGTGTTTAGCCAAATTGCATTATTTAAAGTCTGTTTATCGAGACTTTTACTTTCTTAAAACTGCAATTTGAACTAACATCGCCAAAAGTTTAGTTCTATGTGTTTAGAATGCATATTATAAAAACACGTGACAAGAAAAAGCAGCATTTTATTTATTCTCCGACTATACTCTTTCCGCTGTGGGGATACATTTCATCAACTGTATTTTCATGCTTTCAGAGTTCCTTCCACTCTGCTCATTGTCAATTCATTCAGGCATTTATTCCTTTTCACTACATTTCGCTATTTCCAACGCAAACTTAGTTCTTGGTATACTGGAGAAAATGAAAATGCAAAGAAAGAGGAAACCGTGTGGTAAAGTTTGTCTCTCAAGCAGATCAAGACTGTTACTTTCACTCTTTCAACCTTTTTCAGTGTTTCTCTGCTGGAATGCCCCTAAAAAGAAAGAAAGGAAGCCCATAGAGAGACAAAAAGGATCAACAAGACCCGGCGAATAGTATGTGGAAGCGCTGCAGAGAGCCTAAACCAGAATAAATATGACAACTTTGCCGCTTCATTTTTCCAGTTGAATGAGACATTGAAGTGGTGGCTGTGCGGCAGTGGCCTACCAGAAGAGGAGGGTAATAAATCTTAATTGTGATATTTGACACGCGTTGGGAACTGAGTCTCGAAGGAATCCTTTTCTTTTTATAGTAAAAATAAAATCACAGTTTGAATTTCTACGCTTTAAAATCTGAATTGAGTGTAGAAAATGAATAAATCTAGTTTTTAGCTCTCATTTTAAAACACACAAGTTTCAATTTAAGTGTTACTTTATTTAAGATTGAAATCCGTACTGTACTCAGGGCAATAGATATAATATACTTTGACTGTACTGTACTTTTTTCTCGTTATTCATTGACAAGGAATGAAGCTTCGCTGAAAGTAATTTTGGAGATGCAAAGTGTCTGTCTGATTTTATGCAAAGCTTTAAGACTGGCTACTTGTCCTGCTTTATTTACTAAAGGAAAAGTATTCAAAGAAAGACTGGAAAATGAAATGGAAAGAGTAAATTTATGTCTCGTGCTGGATTTTATACATTTTATGAACTTGGAAAGGAAAATAAATGTAAAAATGTATATTGTTAGTTTTTTCGCTAGTGTATAGTCTTCATATCAGATTTTCAACTTCCTTCAGTTCATTGGATTTTAGGGTGTAACGAGTCAAAGATTGCTTTTCTCCGTCTCCTCCTTTTCTGCTCAATTCAATACTTTCACAAAATTGAAAGCGGGTGA
Source organism: Lepidocyrtus cf. nigrosetosus NNG-2020 (assembly GCA_027744615.1). Classification (NCBI taxonomy): domain Eukaryota; kingdom Metazoa; phylum Arthropoda; class Collembola; order Entomobryomorpha; family Entomobryidae; genus Lepidocyrtus; species Lepidocyrtus cf. nigrosetosus NNG-2020. The sequence goes on along the minus strand of JAHZNK010000250.1, from coordinate 5,183 downwards.
CAGCAAACGCTTCTTTTCTTTGTTTTTGGACTGGAGCAAAAATTGTTGCCTTTTCTTCTAGAAATCCATTTTCTCACTTTTGCTGACTAGCAGAAAATCTGTAAAATTGCAGTAGTTAGCTTGATCGTTCCTTCAAGAGATCGTTTTGAGAAAAAATCGAATGAAGGGCAACTCATGTTTAGGAAGAATACAATAAAGTTTCTGTCATAGACTTTGACCTTTTTATTCGTTGTGAAATGTGCAATCCCTTTTCTTGTTTTGAGTAGCTCGTAACTTTTGATACAAACCTGCACGTCTGCAATTAACTTTTATTTTAATTTGTTGATTTAATTTCAAAGATATATATTTTCTAATTTTTGCATAATCAGCTTGCAGACACTTAATTCGATTAAATAATCAGCTCGATTCAGTATTTTAAAAAATTAAAAGTACACTGAAGTGATTTAATTAAAATGAGTAACAATTTCATTTTTATGTTAGTGTGTACAAATTTCAATCAAATTTACCATTCCTTCAACAGTCACTACAGTTCCGTTCTCTATTCTTTTTTATTATGGAAAGTGCTTTTAAATTAGATACCTTTAACAGTCCTGCATCAACTTTAGGATAAAATTAATACTGAATAGCCTCAGCCTAGCCCATGACCAATCTGTTAACCAAAACAACCCGCGTTATGCCATATTAAAAATAGTAAGCCAACAAAGGGCGGGAACCTTTCTAACAACTTATAACCTGGTTTAACAATTGCATCACGTCCAAAAACATATTTGTCCTCGTCATCTTCTTTTAAGTCAAAGATTTCAAACTAAAAATTTGGAGAATTTAAACATTTTCAACAAATTTGCCACCCTGACATTTTAATATTAAAAAGTGTCCTAGTCTCGTTACTTTTCCTTGTTAAAAAAATGCAAGCGTTTGGTTTCAGTCCTAATTTGAAACCTTTTGTTTGAAAATTTTTAATTGGTTGCTATTCAGCATTATTCACTGGCAAAAATTCAAGAGGAGGTTTTTTAGCAATTACGCAATTGTTGAAAATAAGAATTTCTGCCATGCACAAAAATAATAGATATAAAATCTTATAATTGGTAAAGTTAAAAGGAAATGTTATGCAATATGAGCTCAGCGTTTTTACGCTACTTATTTTTTCCAGAATGTTGAAATAAAAATTTGAAACGTTTTAGGAGAAATTATAAAGCGGAGAAAAGGAGTCGTTGGCATGTGCGTGGAATTATCATTAGTATTGCTTTTCTTCCCGTTTTTCCCAACTTTTTTCATTTGTTCATTTTTTCTTCCTGGTTTCCAGCTAAATGCAAAAAGGCATTGATAAATTTTGAAATTTAATTACACCACGACTGGCTTGATATTGATGATGATGTGGTTGGTTGACTGCCCTTATTCCCCCCATTTCCTCCTCTTTTGTCTCTTTTTGCAAAGTATTTAAGCAACTCTCAAAACAATAGTTTTTTGTTGAAAAATGGCTGGCTTAATTCCGCAACACAATTCATCCAACTTTTACAATTCCTTTTATTCACTCTTTTCTGCTTTTTTGTTTTCTCGCTGGAATTTCTCCATTCTCTCAACTCATCGTCAGCTCATATTTACTATACCAAAATGTGGAGGTTGCTCTATGTTGCAGGCATTTTTGAATAGAAATAAAAAGGTGATTTTTTGGGTTTTAATGAGTTAAATTTGGGTTTAATAACACAAATGAAAGTTTTAATATGAAAAGTAGAAAATATTAAAACAAAAGTAAAAAGTGAGTAGTAAAATCTCTCAAAACTTTTTTTCTCACTAACTTTCAAGGGATTCAATAAAGAACTGAAAATGGCTTTTTATTTTCATCAGCAAAAAAAATGAATTTTAATTTTAAATGCTAAAAATTAGGTTAATGTAACTAATTGTTTCAGGGTCAGCAGATACACGTTTTAGAATCTGTATCGCTTGCCCTAAATTTGGAGAGAAATTCTTAATTTTTGCGTAAAATAATTTCTACATCGAGGAAAACTTAAATTGACAGGGTACGGACTCACCTGGGAAGTAGTAACTGAGGCACGAAGCAAAAATGACTTTTTTTGCGGAATTTCATTATCAATGTAATTCCTTACATTTTTCCCGTTACCGGAGGCCGGTATAGCATCATAATTGCAATTGCCCTTTCTCTTCCATAAATGCTTAACCGTTAATTTTATTAATTTGAAAGGTTAACAAACCCACGCAAAAGACTTAAACTGAAGTAGAAGTGAAATGAACTAATTGTATGTCAAATTCCGCACTTATTGTGCAAACCTACATTTTTGGTGATGGTGACATTACCATTCGATTATATTGTTAACTTTGTAGTTATCAAATTCTTCTTCATGGTTAAAATAATTTAGCATGGTTGGCTTTGTTGGAGAATGTCACATGTCAAATACTATTTATCACTTAAATTCCTCTAGTATAGTAAGTAGCAATTTTAAAAATTCCTCTTTTTATGAAAACTCAAGCACCAGCTTTCATTTTAATATTGAAAATGTAACCACTCAAAAAATAGCAGGCCTTTATTACATTTAATGTGAATAGTTTAAAAATTTACTTATAAAGGTATGCTTTAATATTAATATAACACCAGATTGAAGACATGTACTTCATAGTTCATTCAGTTTTAAACCCAAAGTTTACTAAGGTAAAGGTTTAACCAACCTTACTCTTAGTCAGTCTAGATTTAGTAGTCAATAAACGGTGTAAACCATGCAAATGCAAATAATGCAATTAATTAATGCAAACTCGAAACTACTCGAATTCGCTTTTCAATACAGTGAGAGTCAGCAACAGCAACAAGTTCGCTGCTTTCCCAGTCACCGTTATTTTTGGAATGAAATTGTAAATCTGATGATGATGGCGCTGGTATTGATATTCTCCTGTTTGATAAATATTTTCGGCTAAACCTGGAAAATGCTTGTATTTGACAACTTCTCTAAGAAAGTATTATAAGTACCGCAGAAGAAGTCCCAGTGTGATTTCTGTTTTAGATTTTAGTCACTTTCAGCAATTCTACAAATTATAAACAAAACAAGGATAAATCTTTATTTAAGACCTCTTCCACTTGAAAACAAGAGCAATTTCTGGAGAAACAAGAGCTTTACTTTCTTCTGCAGAAAAAAAACCAAAAATTTCAAAATACTATTTGGCTTTGCTTGTTTCCAAGAAGGCGGAAGTTGCTTAAATAAGAACAAGGCAATACACGGCTTTATTACCAAGTTTTGTGTTTTTTGTGTTTTTGGATGAGGCTGAAAAACAAGTCATTCTTTGTTGTTACTAGCCACGATGATGATGATAGTTGTAGTATCGATGAAAATCCTCCTGGTGAATGTGAATGAGTGTTCCTTTCTTCCTCTCTCTCTTTTCACCTATTAAAACAAATGAACAACTTCACAACCACTGCTACCCGTACAAGAGGAAATGAGAGAAAGTGGAGAAAAAGAAATCGAGGGAAAGAGGAGAAGAGAATAATCCTGAAATAGATTTTCCTTTGGGATAGTGATAGTACAGCGGCTGCTGTTAATGATGATAGTGATAGGGAATAATGATGGTGGGCGAGTGAACCTAATGCAGCAAATGTTAATTACACCGTGGTTTTATACTTTTCCCTGTGAAAGGTTTTCTTTTGGTTTTGTCAAGGGGTAAAAAACTGATTGCCTCCGATGCTATTAAAAATTTGGTTATTTAAAATACTTTGATTAAAAATAGATCACAGATTCTTAATTTTCTTATGATGATAAGAATTTTTAACTTTCACTGGCTATCCCAGGGCCTTGTGAAGGTAAAGAGTGCCGGTGACATTCTGAAAAAAGTGTGTGCACTGATCATGAGATATAATTTAAAGCGCAGAAGTTGTATGGCAAATATAACGTTTTTACACTCGCTTTCTTCAGCTTTCAATCCTTTGCCAAGGAACCAAATGCTCTGCTCTGCTGTTTCTCCAACTCAGCCGGTGTTACAGTTGCATAACACTTACTTTCACGCTCAGCTCTTGTTCAGTATGCCAACGGCACCCTTCCAGTGCACATGTGAAATTCTGAAACTGTGTTCTTATGAAGTTATAAAAATACCATGCAGATAGAACATAATTTTTGAAAATTTGCAATACGTTAAGAATATGCTATTAGTTGACAGATCAGAATAACAAACAGAGAAAAGGAAACCCCGTTTTAATAAAATTCTCGTTTTTAGATTGTTTTTGTCAATAATACCACGAAGCAAAAAATCTCAAAGGAAAATAAATTTCAGGACTATTCTTGCACCAAACTCTTGTCTTTGTTTGCCCATAGAGGCAAAAAATTGTAGCAGTGTTTGTGAAATTGTTTATTTAAATTCATAAAAAGCAAATAACAAAACATAACATGTAAATCACCCAAGAGGGTTTTTATCGATTCTCAGATCGTCATCACAATTGCTATTAACGGACTTGTTTTCAGTTCCAAAACATTCTATGAGGAAACCGCACGAACCACGCTAACTTTGCTGTTAAATTGTACCTTTTTCCTACTTAAGTGATAATTTTCTCAAAATATCATCATTTCCCCAAAACACAAACCGAAGCCAAGCAATATTTTAATCTGGAGAATAAAGCGCAAAGGGAAACTATTATGTCTAGATTTTCCCTCTTGTTTTTGAAGTGAAGAGCTTTTAAATAGAGATTTATTTTTGTTGAGTTGATTATTACTGCAATAGAACGGATACCGGAGTGTTGTGCTGATTATAACAAAAGGTGGAAGAAATCTCTGGTCCTGTGAGTACTTAATATTTATCAACGATTTTTTCCTTTGAGTATTAAACAAGTTGCCAACGCACGCCAAATTTATTTGCAAAGGCACAATTCCAGGGATTTTTAGAAGTGGCTCTTCTCCATCCGGAGTTCTCCAAAGCAGACATCGACATTACAGTTATAAAAGCTATTATTAGAATTCCAGTGAAAGCAGTTCTAGGGAATGTAGAGCAGGGAGGAAAGATAAGACTTGTTGCTGCAGGCTTTCAGTTATGAATGATTCTACAGTGTAATAACTATTGTTTATCATTGAATCTGCCGAAAGTTTTTTATTGGTATAAAATAAATATTCCCTAAAACAAATATTTTATTTCGTATTCAATAGAATCCAAGTGTAATTGTGCCTTTGCAAATAAATTTGGCGTGCGTTGGCAAC
>JAHZNK010000249.1:0-11344 GCA_027744615.1 Lepidocyrtus cf. nigrosetosus NNG-2020 | reverse complement strand
AATAATGGAATAAAGTTCAAAGAGTTAAAAATAGTAAATCAATTCAATTTACTCTTTCAAACAATAATTTGATTTTCAAAGAGCATTTCTATTGTATTGTATACACATACACTACTTTAATCTTTCTTTGAATAATCTGCTCAAGTGTTGAATCATGATCTGATTATGAATGAAACAGATCCGTTTTTAATACAATTATAAACTACATTCGATGTTTTCTACTTGACTTATGTTGCAAATCTCATCTCGCTTGAAATGTTTATTTTTCAATAAATTGATTACTTAAAATAGAAGAAAATCTTACTAATGATGATCGGATTATACGGCTTTGCTGATAATGATAACGAAAGCCTAGGATGGTACAAGTTTTATTATTTATGCCAGCCCATGCCATCAAAAACCAAATAAATATAATTACACAACCTTTCAAAAGGATTTTTTTGCCGTTATGATGCTTCCATTTACAAATTTGGTAACGTACATAATTCCCACAAAACTATTTAAAAACACAAGGGTGATTATACTTCAGAAAAACAGGAAAAACTTGGAGAATGTTTAAATGTGTGTAAGATTTGGTATTACAAAGACAATAAAAATAAAATAAGTTTTAACAAATTCAAAGCTTGATTTTNGAAAAACTTGGAGAATGTTTAAATGTGTGTAAGATTTGGTATTACAAAGACAATAAAAATAAAATAAGTTTTAACAAATTCAAAGCTTGATTTTATAATAGGCGCTTTTGTGTATCTATACATCATCATCAATTTCACTAGTGAAAGGAATACCGTAACAAGTCAAACCACTACGTATCCTAGGTTTTCCCCCTGCTAAAGCTTTCTAAGAATAAATCCTATAACAAAAAGCACCGTTCACTAAAAAGGACACCGTAGAAAAGGATGGAAAGAAAGCAAAGAAGGAGCATAGCGCTAGTGGTACATACAACCAGAAAATCATTACAAGCTCTATTATAGTCATTTTTGATGACATCCGTTCATCATCACTTTCTCCGGAATTCTCTGAGGCTTTTTAAGTGGAAAATTCCGCGAGAGAAGCTTTCACTTTTATAAGCTTAACGCACACACTTACTGTTACTTATATAAGGTTGCGTATAGTTTTCCATTCTGAACGCTTCTCAAGCTTATGTACCTACAATTGTTTGAGAGGGAGAAAAGTAGCTTCTTAACGGGAAACACAAGATGTGACAAACTTGATTCTTCCCTCAATTGCGTATAGTCTTGTATAACTAAAAGCCAGTGTAAAAAATAGGTATAACATATAAATGTAGGTGATGTAATAGCGTTAAACAAAAGTAAATGCTCAAATAATACATCTATACAAAGTTATTACATTGTATCCATTGTGTTTTCACCTGTGTTTCTTTCTAAATACTTTGATCAAAAAAGGAAAGAAAATATATCAAAAAGAGAGAGCTAAAAGATATTGTATTTTCTCTGCGCATAGTGCCAGTCTGTTTATTTTTTCTTTGATAAAAGTAAGTACTAAGTAAAAAGAGACAATCTGACAATCACACAGCACATCAACGACTCTGACTACGGTTGTGTAGATAGGCATAATACTACAACAAAGGGTTTACCACCTTAAAAGCCTATTCTCTGTTGGTTGTCGATTCCTTTCCTTCCTACATGGTTTTCAAGCAATTTCGTGCGTATTTATGTATTAATGTAATATGTACATCGTCATGTGGCATGAACCATCATCATCCAAATAATATTAGAAAAGTAAAGAAAGAATAAAGAGAGAAATGGGAAAAGTCGACAGCAAAGGTGGTTAGATTACATTAGTGCCCTGGGATAGTTTATATCATCATCGTGGTAGGTAGGTGGTGTGGTGTCATCATATTGTGCTCTTACCGCTGCACTTCTTTATTTCTGTATATACTAGGACTAGTAAAAAAGCAAAGTAAAAGCCAAACCTATAATATAAAAAAGGTGTGTAAAATGCCAACAGAGTGCCACTAACATTACACATCACATCACGTCGTACATTACTTTCCTTCATTCTATTCTTCTTCAAGGGTATGTGAGTATCGTTTGAGAAAAGAGCTTTGGAAAGAAAGGATGAGACTGCAAGAGTCTAGAAAGAGGAAAGAAGCAAAGAGAAAGTGAGTTGAAAATAGAAGGACGCATAAACTTTATAGTTTGTCTTGCAGAAAGTTGAAGAAAACTAGAAAAAGCAGCTGAGGAAGTAGGAAAACTGTTTTTGTAATATAATAATAAGTTGTTGGGTAATGGAAACAGGGTGGTTTTGGTCTCTCTGTGAGACAAAATATATGCGATTGTATTGCGTTGCCGCCACCAGTTTAATACCTTTGCTTATATATTTACTTTATCATTTTGAAAATTCTTTTGGACAGATAACTATTCTGATATGCTTGCGCACTGAAGCAGCTACAGGATAAACTCGTTTTTTAATGATAATCGCAAAGCAAAGGGCTGACTAACTGCTCTATGACAAAATGACGATGATGTGTAGTCAATTTACTTCTATTATAGCATGTTAAAAGGAAAACATCCAAAAAGCTACTGGTTCGTGTTCTTTTTCGTATAGTTTTTCCATCACGATTTAAATCCGTCTTTGTAAAATACTAATGTTAACGGTGAAATACATTTTTCCAATGAGAAAAAATGACGAAGCTAAGACTAAATACGGCTTTACACGATATGGCTATGTGATATGAAGAAGAGAAAGTAAGTGAAAGTGAGAACTCTGTTTTTAGTTTTTTACATTTCTTTACAAGCAGGGGGAAAAGGACCACAGCAGTAGTACATGCTGTAAAGCTGTGTGAAAGTAAAAACAGCAGTAGAGAAAGTGTTTCCTAAAATCGCTCCAGGAGTTTATAAGCTTTTGGCCTGGCCTGTTGGCCTGGCTTGACTTGACTACCAGGAAGGTCTATTTAGTCTATTAGGAACAGCGATGATGGTGGAGCAAAGAGAAAGTTTATAAAATATATTATGAAAAAAGCGATACATATTTTAACTAATACTTTGTGCCTGTCTCCTTTTTCATATAATAGATTTTTATACAAAATGGTATGAGCATTGATAAAATATTATCATGAAAAAATATAATGCATTGGTGGTGGTGCTGCTGCTGCCCATTGTGCCGGTCTGTTTGGTTGCCTTTAGGTCTCCTCGGCTTTCCCTTTCTTTTTTCCTGAGATTGCTTTGCTTTCTGGCCTACTTATCTATCGATCGATCTACATTACATATGTTATTTATAAAGAGTGAAATTGGGATAAATCAGTGAAGGAACGCTCCTCGACCGCTAAAAAACGAAAAATAAGATGATACGATTTAGAAAATGCTGTCTCTTTTATAAAGAAAATGTTTTTCATGCTTTCCGTTTTTCAAGCTGATTTTATGGACAAAGGAATTTAACGAAATGGGTTGAAATGTGAATAGGTAAAAAGAAAATATACGTCTTGGTTTTTCAATAAGAAAAGTGGAAATTATGATACATTCAGAAGGGAGAGTTGCGATGTCGTATGATAATGAAAAACAAATTCAGTACTTTTCCATGCAATTCATAAGAACATTTCAAACCCTATCTTTTACAGATATGGAATGTAAGAGAAGGTGTATTTAGTTTCAATTTATTTGGAGAAAACAGTAATTCAGTAATTGTTATGGCCTGCAAAATGCGACTCATTTGTGCCGATTTCCACTAATAATTAATCTACATACGAGCATTTAAGATATAAAAACAAGGTGTATGTACAATTATACGCGCAAATACGAAAGAGAAAATGATTTATCGTAACGGCAGGTACGCTGTCACCAAATTTTTAAGCAAAAAAGAAAATATTCTACTTAGTGTCATTCATTCTATATGTACGGGAACGTAGACGATATGTTTTGCTGATTCCATTTTTGCTTACCTATGCATGTTTCCATATTTCTTTATTGGACATTTTCACATTTAAAAATATTCAAATATTTGTACCATTGAAGAAAGGAAAAAGTTTAATAACGTAATTGTTAAATGAAGGGCAAATTTTCCTCATAAATTAATAGAAAATTATTTTCTCTGTATTAAAAACTAAAACTTTATTCTTAAAGACAAAAGGTATGAAAGAAAGCAAAGGGAGAAAGAGAAGGCAAATTTGTACAGTTGCAGGAATAATATGGAAGAAGGGAAATAAAGTGTGTCATTCATTCTCCTTTTGCTAACTTACTTATCAGTGGAACACCATGAGTACATCCTTTTGATGCAGACATAATTCCCTACTTGCTCCTTTTCACTCTGACGGACTGGAATCCGATAAATATCTTGTAGATCGGGTTAGAAAGATAAGAAGGTAGGGATAAAGACGTTAAAAAGCAATGCTACACAAAAGAAGGTGATAGAGCGTGAACGTGAAGATATTTTGATTTGCTGACTTAAGCATTCTAAATCCAAGTTGTTTGAAGCTATTAACGTAGTTATTAAGCCAGTTGGGCTATGTTTAAATTATTTTCAATTTACTGCGTTTTATAGCCTTCCATAGTGTCTGTTTGCAATAGTTTCAGAAGTTAAATTGCATATCAAATAAAATATAAATAGTATCGATCCTTTCCATAAAAACAAACAAAATAACCTTCACTAATAATTAAGTAAATTCAATACAGTCATAAAATCAATATTGTCAAATAATGATGCATTTTAAGTCTGAATATTTAAACTTCACAAACAAAATAATTATTGCTTACCAAACAAATGGAATTGAAAATAGGTAGTCAATAATATTCGATTACGCTATGTACATGGGACAATATTTAATTTGTTGTTTGTAAATTTGGCACGGGTAATAAAAATTTTCCAGTCGTTCGTGGGCACTAATTAAAACCCTCTTTTTGCAGTTAGTGAGACATTTCCAGGTGTAATAATAAAATAATTCCAATGACAGAGGAGGGAGAGCGTTACCTATTGATGTTGACGGCGATTTAATAAGTAGATCGAGTTTTAGGTGAGTGTTGGAAAGGTTTGAAAAAGAACGTTTGTAATTTCCGAGTATGACTTTTGGCATGAATATTATACGACTCACACAACCTGACAAACTATTTTACACATTCCTTATTTTTCTCCCCTATATCGCCATCCACAACTCGTCTCTTTTTCTGCCTCTCTAATATTAAGTACGGTAGAACGAACGTGTGAACTAATCCGTTTAGTCTACCGTGACATTCATATATTCAATTCATCCAGTGAAAGAGTCAGCACGAGTTGGAATAGACTTTATTGTAAGCACATTTCTGCTTTTCCTTTGCTTTGTAAAAGTAAAGCTTTTCTCTGACTCTCAAAGCAAAGAAAAGTCAAAGTGATGCTCAACTTTTTAAGCGCAGCTCAGCCAACAAACCTTTTTGGCTCATGCTTTTTACTATACAATCCGATTTCCACTCGCTTTAAGTTTTAATTATATGCTTAAACCTTCAAGTTTACTGATTCTGTAAGTAGTAAAATTTTAATCAAAATATGACTTAATTGTTTTTTATTTTTAAAATCAAGCAGTAAAAAGAAAACTCGAAAAAAGAAAAAGTTTAATGCGACAAAGTCAGATTTTCCCTATCAGTTAATGAAACAGGCTCATGGATTTTAAGCAAAATAGTAGGTTTGCGGTTTTGTTTGTCTAGTACACAGGAAAATAATGTAGATGTACACTTGGTTAACTTGTCTTCCACTCGCTTTTGCCCTCATGTCATATAGCAACAATTATCAGTTGAGGGGAAATATAAAAGTAGTTTTTTGCAGCCTTGTGAAGGTTATTTATGTAGCAAGCAGAAAAATATGTCTAAACTTTATAAGGTGCGTTAATTCAAGTTAATTTCGTAAACACTGCAGATTTCCTAAATTAAATAGTTGGTAAAAGCAAATAGGTATACACATTTGAACGACACCCTGAGACTGCAAGAATGGAAGAAGTTTGAATTATACGCTTAAACCTTCAAGTTTACTGATTCTGTCAGTAGCAAAATTTTAATCAAAATACGACTTAATTGTTTTTTTACTTTTAAAATCAAGCAGTAAAAAGAAACCCCAAAAAAAGAAAATGTTTAGTGCGACAAAATCAGATTTTCCCTTTCAGTTAATGAAACAGGCTCATGGATTTTAAGCAAAATAGTAGGTTTGCGGTTTTGTTTGTCTAGTACACAAAAAAATAATGTAGATGTACACTTGGTTAACTTGTCTTCTTTACTGTGATGTGTAATGACATGAAGAGAACAGACAAGGTTAAATTCAAGTCCTTTTTTGTACAAAATCATCTTGAATCATCCTTTGCTCTTCTACTAAATTTCTTGTTTCTTGTCTCTCCCCTCTCTTAACTTGTCAGAGTTATACAGCTCCGCACAATTCCCTGCTACTACTACACTGCCCAGCATCTTTTCTTTAAAAGACTTGAAAATGGGATGGTAATAAAAAGAATGAACGAGGCTCATTCTCATCCACATTTATATAAAGCCAGTTTCTTTCGACGAGATATTTCTTCCCCGGGGGTCTCCACAAAATTCATTCTGTGTCATCATCATGTTGTTGTATCTTTTCATTCCTCGCAGAGTTTGTTGTAGCTTTGGTATACAGTTGCTTGCCTCAGCTCAGCCTTTTCTCACGACTACAATGAACATGATGGTATTGTAACAGCACACAAAAGCAGTTTAGGGAGAAATTTTAGGGGGTTATTAACTTGGCTCACTTATTCCATTTAAAGAGGCAGCGATGGAGACTTTACTTTCAGTTTCTGTTTTCACGAAAATAAATGTGTAAAACAAATTATTCATTTAATATAATCAAAGTAATTTTATTGTCTGCCAGTGTTAGATATGGACACTTAAAGGACAATTGAAAGTGTAACAACCAAATTAAATTAATCGGACAAAATATTTTATAAATTAAAATTGTATAAACAAGCAGTGGTTCAAATAGATAAAATATGTTTAAAACCCGGATAATTGAATCTACTGTTGTATTTAAATTAGAATATTGCACAACTGCAACTTTAATTTGATTTGATTTTTTCTAATTCCATATTATGTTCATTTTTATTAAATTGCTTTAGGAAGAAGATAAAACAATAAGATGCACCAATTTCTTTTCAATTTATCAATGGTGGTGATAAAAGAGAAAAAGAAAGCTGTTGTGTGATGCTTTTGTATTTTAGCTTCAATCATAATTTAATTTCATGATGTTGTCGTAATCTTTTATGAAAATGATTATGAAAAAGGCATGTCGACAACTGCTTTGCTGCTCTTGTTGTTTTCCTTGTTTATTCTCTCTAAAATAACCTGTCTATACGGTTGGGTGGGAGTTATGAGCAGAGAAAGAACATAAACCCAAAAGTATATACATAAGGCGTGTGTGAATGACTATTTCCACTTTTTCCTCTTGCCTTCAACAAGCTACAAAGCAGAGAAGAAGAAGCACCAGCAACGACATCGACAAGGTTACATAAATCTAAAAAAGCTATCAACAAAGACCCGATCATAATTCACCATAAAGCCCTACTAAACTCTGTTTCGCAAAGCGGCATAGCGATTGCCAATCGTGGCAGAAACAAACAAAAACATTATACTTTTCTAGCTATAAAGTAACGCTATGTGGGTTTTATACGAGGGCATAACAGGAACAATAACAAACAATGTCAAACTAAAACAGAGACCTACTCTGTAAATGTCATATGCTATAATATGCTTAGATACATCTCTCAAAGTATATAGTTTTTCATTTTTCTGCTCTTGTTACTGTTTCATATTCATGAACTAGTAGATAGCGTATATGATGATGCTGGTGACATGTCACCACTCAAACCAAATAAGTTTGAGACTTGAAAGCACAAAATATCGAATATAGTGACAATCAAAACCATTCCATCATCACCATCATCATCCAAATGACTGCACACAGAAGCCTTCCCGTTTTTACTTTGTTGTTTGGCAAGTCATACAGTCACAGCAAGAGCAATAGCAGTCAGTTCCGGCTGAAAGGTTATACGAGCTGCTGCTGCACTGGGAGAAACTGAGGGAGATTGAGGAGAGAAGTCCCTAAATAATGGAGGAAACCATTGATTATGCATGTACTTTTGTATAATGTGCATTGTAAAAGTGATTTTCCATAAAAGCTATCACAAGCTTCATCAAATTCATCATTTTCTTCTTTTATTATCTTTACAACAACATCAAATATTGTTATGTCGGGGTTCTCAACAAAACCAATACACATGGTGGTACACAATTTTGATAGGATGAAAATGATGAGAATCGGAAGATAGGCCACAGCGAACAAAGCCCATTACTTGAACATGGCATATTTGCTTGGATGAGACAGAGCAAAAGAGAAAATAAATGCGTTGTTGATGATAATTCATAAATAGTGAAATATCATCCTCTCAATCTTCAATTCTAAAACTAAACTAACCAACCGTCTATGAACTATTATTATTTTGCCATCATAAACGAATTTTCCCATACGGGCCGCTGCCCAAATAATAAAACGGTTGTTTAATCAGCAATTGTTTTTATTCGTTTAACACTTTGGTTGATGAAGATAAGACTTGTATTGGTGTTGTGCATGGAATTATCTCATTGGGCTTTATGGTAATCATCAATAGAATTGAGTTTAATACATTCGCTAGCCTGTTTGATAAAAGTAGTTTAATAGAAATTGGATTAAATAAATTCACCGGCAAGTTTAATGTTTTTTCTCCAAATATTGATTTAAAATTTAATTTATCATTTTGTAATTATAATAAATTCCTTGTCAATGTTGTACATATCGTATTTGACTTGATTTTAGATAATTGTATTTTAAGAACTTTGTAGCGGTGTGTGGCACTAATAATTTAAGCGCATTCCCAATTGCAGTTGTATTCAAAGCTTTGCTTCTTCCTTAGATTAAAGATTAGCGTACTTTATGCGATTAGCAAGAGAATGGAATGCTTTTGAACTTGAATGGCAAGTGCTTTGTATATTTTTCAGTTATTGTACTTGTGTTTTATATTAATCCATTCATGGTTAAAATTGCTCAAATTGATGTGAATGAATAGCTTTTAGGAATAAAGCCTAAACTTGATGCTTTTTGTTTGCTATAGCTTATATGTACGTAAAAAGTAAAATGGATTCTGAATTTTGCTGATGTGTGCAAAAGAAGCAAAGTTTTCTCTTTTGCAACTTTTACTTATATCCTGCATTCTTTTCTTCTCTTTTGCTGCTTGATCATCATCATTATTATATTGTTGTGACAGAATAGAATTAAAGCGTGGCTTGGAGGGCTAAACTATTATTTACTTTTTGACTGACTGTGATTAGCGAACATAGGCTTATGGTGAGTAGCAAAAGGAGGAAGACGAGTAAATTTTATTTTGTTGGCATGCATGGTATGTTTTTGATGTGGTAGTGGTTTGATGATGGTAAAGATGTTTAGTTCAAATGAGATGATTATTATTTATGTACGTTAATAATACTGCCGCCAACGTTGTTTTGTAGAATAGAAGATGTGCTGATACACTGATTATGGCGTTATGATGCTTTGTGTCGTCCTTTGAGTATTTTTAGTGCTCTTTAAGTATTTTCAAAGAGATGTCTTCTTCATCTTTGTCATTATTAATATGTTCTTGCATACTAAACATTTTAGTCATTAGAGTTTGTTATAATAAATAAAATATTAATATGCTAGGGAGCTAGAAAATAATTTTATAAGATTTGTAACGTCATGTACTGAAGGTGAATTGTCTTGGAGTTGATATTTTGATAATATGATCACAACTTGAAATAAGATGAACTGTCATTTGTAGGTAAACAACATCCCAATAGGGATGTCAACGCAGTACCTTGTAAACATTTGTGCAGCGCAGCGTTGCTATTCTTCGCGGTAGTTGGTCGTTTCAATGTAAATTGAGCCGAGCATAGTCGTATACAAATTTCAAAAGCGTTCTACTTATTATCCTCTATCTTTTCTTGTATTTATCTATGCGTAGCTTGCGGGACTTGTTATCAGGCATGAGGATAATATAATGCAGTATATCTATTTACCTGTCACATTGTCAAAATTTATTTAAGTACACTACATTTTCAAAAATTCAAATTATTCATTCTTCTATTGAATGTTATAAAAGTAGCGTAAAATCACATTTTTGTAGAGTTTACAGTTTCAAAAGTACTTTATATAGGACAAAGCTAAGTTGAACTACATTCAAAATCAGTAAAATGACGGAAGTTTACATAATCTATTCTATGGATCAACCAACATCAATAAGCGTAATCTTATTAAATTGCAGTAAATAAAGTAAACTCGTTAGGGAATAGTTCTAAAATACGCCCATTTACAGAAGCGATTCTTTGTAGGTAAATGATATTAAATTCGAACAACTTTCATACAAGTTTTGCAGAATGTGGATGATTCTTCTTTAGGATGTTGGTTTAAGGCTATTTATGCGAAGCTAATTTTCTAGTTTTTTTTACTTATGTCTAAAAATAATTGTCTGTCGTGAATTGCGTTTAGACTTTGAACTGATTTAGGTAATTCTTCTGACTGTTTGCATCATATACATACAAATTGGCTTATCCATTGTTAGCTGTTAGCTTATAAATACTTATGAATTTTTTAACATTTGCAATTAATTCTGATGATAATAATCATTCTATTTGTGCTTTTAACAACTGTTGTTATTCAACAGCTTTGTCATTACGCAGTTTACAAAGGTATGGCTGTCATAACAAGAAAAAAGTTGATTGAGGGGAGAAAAGGGGATAACAACCGTGTGAACGAAAGAGAATTTTTCATATTTGTACAAAAATTGGTAAATAATGAGAAGCCGGAGAAGGACGATTTTCTCGTTTTGCATTCACACTTTACAAATACTCATAATAGACTTACAACTTTCCAGAAGTGACAGAAGAGGATAATGAACATTGCCATTGTTAACATCCATTTCCTTCAAATTTCTCTTTGATAAATAAATAAAACTTTAAATCAATCGTAGTTTTTAACGGTTTAAGTCATCAGCACCCAATTCAAATGGATCATCATTCACTCCCTACCTCCCTGCTCTAAAAAAATAAACTTCATCAATTTTATTCATATTAATAAGTACAAGTTGTACAAGCTCACACTGCTCCCCCTTCATTCTTTTTCTTTTGCTAATATTAATAATTCTTTGTATACATGATGTTTTTTATCTTTGTATGAAAATTAAATAAAGAGTGTGAGTGTACAATCGTCCATTTTCTTTTAAATAAAAAATAGTGGAATCTATTGTTACTTCTAAAATGCAGTTGCTTCATTATCTTTCTTACAGTATGTATTAAAACATTTTTAACGTCATTTTGAAAGTGTTGCGGTTCTTTATTACTAGCTT
>JAHZNK010000248.1:0-15265 GCA_027744615.1 Lepidocyrtus cf. nigrosetosus NNG-2020 | reverse complement strand
TTTAAGCTCATAAATATATCGTCTCCTGTGTAATTTCCTATGCTCCAAAGTAATTAGAGGAAAAGGGCACGACAAGAAAGTGAACTTTGTTTTCGAGGACATGATCTTTTCTCTTGTGTTATGCCAGGGACACAAAAGTTTATGCTTATGCAGGTTTCTACTTTTTTAAAAAATATACTTCTTTCCTTTTCCTTTTAGTCAAATGCCAAGTCGTTTTTATGGAAAGAGTGTGTTTTATGCGTGTGTACTTTCCCATTCATATTCATTTTTATAGAAGGATGAGAAAAAGAGATGCACACGTTCCACTCATTTCCTCTACTGCAAGAAAACTCATTACCATCATCTGCATGACTTTCTTCACTTTTTAACAACTTCCATCCGCTCTCACCCTCCTTCTCCCTTTTTATATTTTGCTGCAGCAATGTCAGCAACAGCATAGTCCAAATAACAATAATACAATGAATGACTTGAGCTCTGCACAACAACCATATCCACACACATTTAGTAGATTTTATTGTTGTAATAATGAAACGGGATGAAATGAAAAGTATGTCTAGTCGCAAAATGAAAGCTGGAAAGTTGGAACAATTTCCAGAAACAAAAGTAAAGAATAAGTGGAAGTAAGGAGGAAACAGTGTGATTGTAAGGATCAAGCTCACGCATATATTCTGCGATTGCCATCATCACAACTGCTGCGCCACAACCGTCATTATCAACATGAGCATTAACCCTTTCTCCCTCTTCCATCCATTTTATTATTAATACTCAACGTGCAGAGTTTAAAATGAAGATGGATATTCTACAGAACACTCAAACATTTTCCAACTTTTTTCCGGAATAAAGAGAAGGAGAACCCATTTAAGAATTAATTTTCCATATTACTTCCAAGTTTTCATGTAAAGTAAAAAGTCGTTAGGTAAGTGTGTACTTTGTAGGTATACACAATCCATCTTAATTTCATTTTAAAAAAAAACTCTGCTTCTAACGGTAAAAATTAAAGTTTTAAGTTATGTTCAGAAATAATAAGAGAGAAGGAAATTTTCAATGGATGTTGTGATGAAGATGTGATGTTTTTTATTTCATTAAAAATTAGACAGACAACCTCCAGGGAAGTCCATGTCTTCTAAGCTCCCAACTTCCTGTCTTCTACTACTTTTCATAACAATAATGCAATAAACAAGGGGAGATAGGAAGTGAACAGAGCATCATCGAATAGAGAGCATGATGACATGAACTTTTGTTGAACTCTTTTCAACTTTTAGGCGAATGTGTCTGCCACTGCGACTAATGTGCATGACAAGGTAATAATAATGATGATGCTAATGCTGTGCTGATCCACCTGTGAGTTGAAGTTCAGTTAAGCTAGTTCACAACCTTTTTTGTACGCTCCATCTCGAATATTTTTAATTTATTTTTGCTTTCCAGAAACCAAGGAAGGAAAATGCCTAGAATGAACCGTGGCCAGGAAACCTCTCCGGCTTATTATTCCTTTTCTGATGTATTAGAAAGAAAGACTAATTTTAAAAAAGTTACCAACGAAAAGGAAAGGAAATTAGAGGCTCAAAGGGAAAGGCTCTGTTTGAGTTTCAGAGTTTTTCAGGTGGCTTCCACTTTCACTTCCCCTATTCTTTCCATCTTTTCTCTGAGCTTTCTTTAAAACTCATACCAAATAATAATAAAGAAAGAACATAGCACAAGCCACCAAAGGAAAATACACATAAGGACATAAGATGGAGATGACGAATAAGAATACAAACAGACAGAAGAGACTCTGTCAGAGGAAGAGATCAAAAGGGAAAGGATCCAACTTTAATTTTTATTTACAACCAAGCCTAATTTTCTAAGGAGAAAGACGACATGACGTCAATATATTTGTAATATAGGTAGGCAGTGTTAGCACGTTGAGAGCAGAAAAGAACGATGATACAGGTAAAAGCTTTATACCTATAGTTTTCTATTTTTCCTAGTACTTTTAAGCTCAGGTTACAGCAACCATAAGCTTCGTTTTTTGTGAAAGATAAAATTGATCTTCTCTGCCAGTGCCAGCATTTCTTTTCTGCTTACCAACCTTCATCATCAGTAACATCGACAACAGCAACAAACAACATGATTCAAGCAAGCAAACAACAAACCTTATAAACTGAAAATATATCTACCAGATTTATCTTGATTTTATTTTTTAAAGAGAGATATCTTTTTTATTTCGTTACCTCCAACAAGTTTTGGGTCGATACGTGCAACCGTCAATCCCGTTCCAGGACTCGTCATCCACTCTCTGATGATGAAGGTTGGTAAGCAGAAAAGAAATGCTGGCACTGGCAGAGAAGATCTATTTTACCTTTCACAAAAAGGAAGCTTATGGTTGCTGTAACCTGAGCTTAAAAGTACTAGGCAAAATAGAAAACTATAGGTATAAAGCTTTTACCTGTATCATCGTTCTTCTCTTGCTGCTCTCAACGTGCAACCGTCAATCCCGTTCCAGGACTCGTCATCCACTCTAGTGAAAGTATCAAAGGAAGTAGGACTAAAAGTAGGTTTCGTGTAGGATCTCCCATCTTATAATCTTTTNAAAGGAAGTAGGACTAAAAGTAGGTTTCGTGTAGGATCTCCCATCTTATAATCTTTTTACAATGAAGGACGATGATACTCTATCTCGATATAATTCAATCCTTACACATCAAAAATTGATTTTTTACGACAATCTTCTCAAATGACCTTGTGTTGGCTTTGCAAACAATATCCAATAAAGTTTTTAAAATCAAACATCAAACAATATCTCACTGAAGGAATTGAAATGAATAAATTTCCTTATTCTGTTTTCACTTATACTAACACAATAATAACAAACCTAACAACAGGATGGGACGTTGGACAAGAAGGTCTTTTACCAAATTCCTTTTTCTTTCTTCTTCACTGCACCCGATCAAAGAATATAAATCAAATTTTAAGAAACTATAGCTTTGATCCTTTCCTTGTCCTTATTCCTTTCTTGTTTCAAAAAATACTTGTCCTTGACTTCAATCAATCTGTTACTTTTTTGTCACTTTTATATATAATAAATCAGGCGTAGTAATAGTATCAAACTTGAACAGTATTTTTTATTTATTTTGTATCATTATTAAAGTCAACAAAGCTTCAACTCGTGTTTATTTATTTTTTCTCTCGTTACTGGTCAGTTATTGTGAGGAGATGACTTCCAGATGAATGACCACAGACATAATTTTTCTTTCATTTCATCTTCTCTCTTCACTTTCAAGTTTGAATTGATTGCAATTGTTGGTGGAGTTGTAGTAGTAGCCTTTCAGTCATTTATTTATTTCGCACAAACACTGAAAAAAAGATTTACAACAACGTGCCAAATCCAATCATCATCAACATCGCCTACAAAACCATCAGCTCATGTGAATGGCCGTGTCAGATAAACAACTTTTTTTCTGCTGTGTCCAGCAAAAAATATGAGAAGATTCAATTTTTATGAAAAATGTGACGCTCGTAAAAACTCTCGTATCTGACTTTTTGTGTGAGTCCTTGTAGTTGCAGTAGTAGCAGCTTACGTTTCATATCTTTCCAAACTTATTTTATTTCTTTACATTGAATTGGTCACTATTTTCATCCAATTTCCACAAAAGAGTTTCTATACAAAAAATTCAAGTCAACAACAACAACAGTAAAGTTAGTAGAAGGCTTTAGTAGCGCATCAATAAAGAAGAGTTTCCCTTCCTCTTTAGTAATCGTGTATTTTCATGTATGAAAATAAAAGATGGACTGATAGTGATGTGATGTGTGTGGTGTTAGTAAATGTCTGTACAGCAGGTTTGATTTTCTCTTAAACGGAATCCCAAGCGAATCAGAAGGAGTATTTTCCTCAGTGATTCACCACCATCACCGCCGACACTACTTTACCACCACCATCTATTCTACAAATGGCACTCTGACTGGGGAAACGAGTGAAAGAATGGAACATGGACAGGACGCGACGGAAATGTGGAACCAAAACTACCGCAACAACTCTTGTCAACTCAACTTCTCCAGGGACAATAATAACAGAAGAAGCAGCCGCCGTAACAGTAACAGCAACAACCAAAAAAAACAGGACTCGCAACACAATCTTTCACTTTCTCTTTGGTTGATAAAAATAATAATAAAATTGAGAAACTGCCTTTGCCGTTTTTTTGTTATGATGAATTCAAAATATTCTGTATAGAACTAAAGGATGATGCCCTTTTTGTATATTTTTACGCGTGTATTTCTATTGAAAATGTTTGTACAAAAAGAGGAAAATTACAAAAAAGAAAGTCCCTGCTGCAGTGTCTCGCTAAATATTAAAAACATCACTCACTTCAAAAACACAAGCAAAAGTTTATATTTCAATTCAATGAAACTGAGAGAGTTTTAGAATTGGAAAAGCAACGTGTGTGGTCTCCTTTCAGATTCCACTCACTCTAACTGAAGATATTTTTGTAAGTGTGCTCGTGTGTGTGTTTGCACTTCCCTTCGCAAATCTGTACTGACGGCGAGGGCACTTGGATGCTTACGTAGAGATTCTCTCTCATCAGCAGTGAGTTAGTGAGTAAACGAGAGTGAGCAACGAGGGAGACAAAAAAGAGAGAGCTCCAATATATATACTTTGCCCTTTCTATCTTCTACAGTCTGTACTTTTCCTTTCCTCTTACTACTTTTCTCCTACATATTCTCCATTTTGGCTTAAAATATAAAGAAAAATGTACTTTCTTTTGCTTTTTGGAAAGAACTTTAGCTATACCATCATGATCATCATCAACATTTCTTAGTTTATGCAATAGAACTGGACTTGGTTTTGGTTTGGTTCTTTTTTCTTCTTTCCCTCTTTTACTCACTTTGTAAATGACTCTCAAAGAGAAAATGTCCTTCTCCTGCAGAGTTTCCCTACTGGTGTCCATACAAAGAGGTATATTTTCTATAAGAAAAACTTTCTCCAAGGATATATATCGGCGCTTCACATAAAGCAAAACTGACGACGAGGATGATGATGCTTCTTCCTCTTCCGCTACTTACTCAAGACTATTTTTTCTCCAAAGTTTTTACCAATAATGCTATCTTTTGCTGTTTTTATAAAATATTTTCTTCGTCTTTTTGAGAGCAAGAGTAACAACGAAACGTTATTTCTCACTATTGCTTCTATATAAACCACCACCGACTGTGAAACAACGTTTGCATCTCCTTTCTTGTGCCTAGCATCCAATTCCATTCTGTTTTACCAAGAAAAATTGGAATACATTTATATTTTATCCATGTAACTGAAAGTCTCCATAAAAGTCCTACCTATTTAGATATGCAGAAAAAATAGATATGGAAAATGAAAGAAGAAAGGAGAGACTTTGAATGGGCATTTTGTCTGGTCTGGAAAAGATACAAGAAAAAATAAAAAAGAAGAACAACTTTCTCCCAGTCCCTCTCTTTTTACCTAACTCAACTCATTTTTCTCTTTTCCCTTTCATTTTCTGTTGAATGATAAAATGTACGTGGTGAAATGGGGATAGTTTTCTCCAAAAATGAATGGATATGGAGGGAGGAGGGCGCCATCCAAGCACACTACTACACCAGCCAGACCATCGCCACCACCAAACCCATAAAAATAAAGTCCCCAAAATAATATATTGTCCTTGTTGTTGCTGTTTCTAGTTTCTGCTACCACTGCTGGGCTTTTCTTTTTTCTTCTTTTCCTAGACAAAAATGATGAGAAAAGAAGAAAAAAGAGAACCAATTTCACTTTGTTAACGTAAATGGCCACTCTCACAGTATGACGATGATGATGACGATATTCACAGACTTTTTTCCAGATTCTTTTTTTTCTGGACAATTTTCTTTTGTACAACCTTTCAAGGAAAAAATATTTATCTCTTATGAGATCTCTTCTTGCTAACAATGATATTACTAAACATGAAAAAACTGTGAATTTAATTTTAAAAAGGAAGTATCTCTTGTGGTTTCTTTCCACCGCTTCGCCGTTTTTTACTTTGTCTGTCTCTAAACATTTCTGAACTACGGGAGCAGAACAAACATTCCTATTTATAGAGAAGGGGACAAAATAGCTGCGTTCAAAACATGTGCTTACAGGAGAAATAGAGAAGGAGGAGGAAGGGACTCGAATGTTTGGTTTCATTTTATTGAAGAAGAAGCCTTATCATTATCATCGCATATTTTCTTGGAAGAATATTAGCTACTCCTTTTGTGTATAAATACTTGCCTAGAATAACACCAAAGAAAATACGATCAGGCTTGTGGACTGATCTTGTTCTCGCGTGAGGTTAATGATACCCATGAGCATTCCCCCAAATGTTTTGTAGCTCGTCCCTCTCTCCTATTCTTAGATTTTTGTATAAAGCAAGAATACACAAAAAGCCCTGCCACGTTTTTTATTCAATTCATTGTGCGGTGGTCTCTCTTTTTCTTATGATGATGCATTTCGATAAGGAAGAGAGAAAAATTGCACACGAGGCAGAAACCTGAGAAATAGAGATGATTACGGGATAGCAGCAGGGAGATAAAATAAGAAGGAAAAGAAGAAGGAGGATATTAGCATTTTCAAATAACATCTCCTCCTTCTCTGTTCCTACAATCTCAATTTAGTGGAAGAATCAGCAGTACCATAGAAAAATCCAATTCAATCTTACAAAATGATACGGGTTATTACATAAGAAAAAATGATGAGAGCGAGTGGAAAGTTGAGTTGGGTTCATTTCACTCTCCTGGTTTGTGGTTTGAACTCTCATTCTGAATTTAAAGACTTCGTTTCATCATTCCAGTAAGAAACGAAGATTGAGAGGGACATAGGAAAGCGCATCGACTCCAAACTTTAAATGGAATCCTTTTAATCAGTCCCGACAGGAACATTAAAATATGCTTTTGGAAGATAGCTATTTTGGTTTGGTGCCGCTGACCTATAAACTTACGACGTAGTAGAAGAGTGAACATGAGAGGAAGATCGTTGGCAACTTCTAGTACCACAGAAAACAATTTGAAGGAATTCTACAGTAACCGCAGAAAAGAATTGCATCAGAATCATAAACAAAAGAAACATGATTAAAGACATAATTATAGAGGAGGAGGCGGGCCAGTGATGAGCTGATGAGATACGAACCTTGCAATTTTCTCTGTTCGGTGTGCTGATATACTGAGTCCTGACTGGTTTTTTGCACTTACCTACTTGCCTTGCAGAAACTCAATTAGGAATTTGTTGGAAGATCTTGATGGAGATAATGAGCCGACCGATTGGCCAGTCGGTTGGTTGTATAAACATTGTTAAAATGCATTACGTAATGATAGATTCATATTTCTAATAAAATATTCACGTACTACGCATTTTCTTATGCAACAATTGAGATGATGATCGCAATCAAACAAGAGATTATTAAAAGGCAGCGTGAAAGGCGGCAAAAGGATGCTGGTCGGCGTGCTCAAGTGTAAAACGTAAATATTATTAATTGCTTGTTGAACTCATGGAGTGAATGCCGGGAAAGTCAAGGCTGAAGTTTAACTTTGGCTTTGAACTTTGATGAAATGATAGTAAGAAATACGATCATTGCACTTAATATTTTAAATTATTAACCTCTAACCTGCGCATTAAATTATAGAGTGATTTATTACAATGACATTTAATATTTTATTTCAGTGCTTTAAAGAATTAAAGCTACGATAATGTACATATTACAATTCGTTTCAAATCATATGGCATATGACAAAAGACACAATTCTGTAGTGTTTGGAAAATTTGATTTTTCTGCATGATGGCTTGGCAAGGTCAAAAACTAAAACTCGCTCAATTCATGAAATTGGCTGTCATCCTTTTTTCCTGCCTTCGTAATAGAATTCTGTTGAGAGTTACGAAAAAGTAAAACAAGTCGAAAGGAAGTGCAATTGGCTTTGATGTGTTTTTGACATGTCTTTGTTTGAACTATGCCATTGTTTCTGAAATTTCATGTACGTAAAATGTGTGTCTTTATTGAAAATTGTTGGCCCATATTTTTCTCAACCAAAGTCATCATCATCTTTCCAAACATTATTGCCAACACGAGTAGAAGTAGAGTCATATCAAAGCCATTTTACTACTACAGCAGCACTTACTCGGCTCACTTTATCAAAACGAAAAAGAAAGCTCCAATGCAACTGGGAAATTTGCTAGGTTTTGGTTTTAAACCCAACTACTCTTTTTTTCTCTTCAGAGTTCATAGTACTCATTTTTACCTTTTTTCAAGACACATGAGTGGAATCATATGTCGCATCCTTTATCTTTCCACCCTGATCCTGTCACATAAGCAAGAAAGAAAAAAATCACAATTGATAAATGATTTTGGTCCAGGGACAAGAGAGAGAAGAAATAGCCTTTTCACTCTATCTCCGTCATCATGATCATCGCAACGGTGTGATCATGATGGTGACCTGACAGTGATCAAATTGTTCAGGTAGAGAAAAATACAAAAAATTCAAGAATGTTTTTCTTCTCTCCTGACATCCATCCTCATCTCTTTTCCTTTCTTCTCTTCTTATCATCATCATTTATTACTTTGTCCAAAAGATGCAGGCAAGGAATGGAATGCTCCTCTGCTCACTCTCTTGACTTCGCTCTCCATTACGAAGAGGAAGAAGGTGAACCCTTTTCCAAGGAAAGGGAATGCCACATTATAAAGCAGAGAGGACACTTTTCCAGGAAAAGAACAGCAGCAGAAAACATTTTGCAGACACGGATTGCGTTGCTCTCTCCCTTTGCTTATCCATAACTTGAGTCTTGAAGCTGAACAGGAGTTACGAAAAAGTAAAAAAAAGAAAGAAGATAAGAGAAAGGAGAGAGACAGGATAAATGCTTCCACTTATTCTTCTATCCCTTTTAGAAAAACTTTTTTCTCAAATTTTCCATCCATTTTCTGGCGTATACCTATCCGGTAAGAAGTAAAAAGCTTAGGTTCTCGAGTTAAGACGCATTCATCCTTTTGGAAAGAAGCTAATATTATAGTTTGAAGAAAAGCGAGAAGAAAGTTTGTATGTTTGCAGAATGCATACAGAGTGTAATATTCTTAGGTATCTTCTTCTAGTCATGTGTCCTCTCACTCTCACATTGCTAATATTATAGTTTGAAGAAAAGCGAGAAGAAAGTTTGTATGTTTGCAGAATGCATACAGAGTGTAATATTCTTAGGTATCTTCTTCTAGTCATATGTCCTCTCACTCTTACATTACTTTATTTTACGCAGCAACCTTTACAAAATAAGCTTCAACTTATAAAAAACGTTTCTTTTTTTCATCTTCCGCTTTCCGTCTATCCTCATCTAGAAAACTCTGAGTCTCTAGAGCCCAGCTTGGGTCTTTTCCAAGAAAACTAAAACGAAGGAGATGTAAAGCAGAAAGAAAGTGAATACAAACTTGGAAAATTTTTCTACTTTGTACCATCACTAATGTAACTGCAACAACAGCGGCTGAATAGCAAAATTTAATGTTTTTGATGGCCGTGGACATGAGAAGAAAAACAGGAGAAAAGGGAAAACATATAAAATGACATCACGAGGACACATTCCTGCTACGGTTTACTGCAATTTTTCCATTTTAGGTTTAACCATTATCTATTGAAGAAAAGCTATGGTTAAATTGAGGGATGAGTGTTTTCAGCCAAAAATTGACGACAAACGATGATGCAGAGAAAGCCTACCAGAATTTCTATATAGAAAGCGACAGTATATTATACTTGCCTGTGAAGAAAAAAACGTTCAGAATCAATAGGAGGAGATTGTCGTACGGGATATAAATTGAGAAGGAAAACAAGGAGAAACGGTTCAATTTTTCCATTGAATGTGGAGAAATCGATATCGGCCCCTTTTGGCTTTCATCCTTTTCAGATTACATTTTGCCAGGAATGCTGCTACTGCATTCCCTCATCCTTATTGGTACAGACATATTGCATCATCATGCCGACCTTATACAATCTCCAAATGGAGACAGCACCTAATTCGCTAATGTTCTTTCTCCCATTTTCGCTTTCTTTATTTCCCATATTCTTTAAACATATCCAAACTGCTTCGTTATTTATCTTTGAACAAAAAACCATAGCATATCATCAACACCAGAGAAAGCGTTAAAGGAACAAAGCCGCAAAAAACTTTATGCTACCAGAAAATAAGGATACATCAATTTTTTGTCTTTATTCTCTGTTTCTCTCATCTCCTTCCAGTGAAAGAAAAAAGCTGCTGATGATAGTAATAATGAGAAGTAAAAGGGCGAGGATGAGTTTCATATAAAATATAATACGCTATACGCCATTAGTCACATTCATTTAATGTTCTCCAGTCTTAATCACCCATCTACTCCTTCGTTCTCCAGAGAGAGAGAGAAAAAATGAATGAATGGAATCTTTACACAAAGAAACAAAGAAAGAACCTCGAACTTGATGATGCCTCTGCTGCTGCCGCCGCACACAGATACACCCAAAAAAGGTATATTGGCTGGTGAATGGTTCTTAAGTCTACAGCTGAACATGAAGAAGATATAGAAGGAATATAAAGTAACAGAATGTGGCTGCAAACTAATTGCCGTGGAGAAAAGGAGCTGAAGACGGAGATGAGTTGAGGACAGAAAAAAGCAAATAAAAAGGAGTAGAAGAAAAATGTTACATATTTGTATTCACGGCAGCGCTTTTATCATCCATTCAATATTTATTGGAAAAAGAAAAGGTACGTATTTTGCACCATGAATGTACAGCGTCCCTTTGAGATGGGTAAAATGAGTTTTAAAAAAACCCGATCCAGGTCTTTAAATCTACAAATGCACTTGGTGGTATCCACTCCATCCATCCTGACGCACTTGTCATATTGTGTGGATTTTTATTCAAGTGTTCTTCTTTTCTTCACACTATAAAATGGATTATGCCTTTAAAGTATTGACAACGGAATGGATTTTGCAACAGAGGAAAAGAGTGGGGGAAAAGTTGAGCAAATATTGACAGATCCAGGTCGAATGAAAAGAAGAAGAATGAAATGGATAGGTAGGTATACAAGGAGACTTTATTGTTAAGAACGTGGAAGAACTTCTTGTGTCCGTTTTTATTTCTACTTTCTTTCTTATCCCAAAAAAGCAATACATAAAATGATACTGTAACTGGTTTCTTGTCAACATTTCTTCTCTAGATATTGACTTACAGTTTGGAAAAAATATAAAAACCAATGCAAGACAGTGTCGATACACTCGTCATATGATATGTACAGGAAAGCTGACAAAAACAAGCTTACTTAGATTATATAACGCAATGGTAAACAAACACGTGTGTATTTTTTTTGGCAAAAATGATTTAAATAGAATTGGCAAAGCAACACCAAAGGAACTTTATCAAAATCATTATCATCTCTTATTTGTTCCCCACTCTGGAAAATCCTTCACCTCAAGTCAGTTCCGGTGAGAAGATTATGTTGATGATGACGATGATTCATTTCACCTTTTCAATGCTCATTCAATGCTTTTTGTTCTTGTTGCTCTTGGTTTTGATGAGAAATGATATATGCACCCCGGAGGATAGCAATAATAAAAGGTTTGGAGCTATGTCTGGTTCTAGTTAGGAATAAAATTCTTTGCTGCTGTTGCTTGCTGCCTGTCTTCCTGAAATGAAAGCTAGAAATGAAATATTCATCAGGAGGAGAAAACCTCTTTGTTGCGGTGAGCAAGGTATAGGCAGGTTTTAGAATGGGGATCAAACCACAAAAGTAAGTTATGCCGTCGCATGCCAATGCCATACGACAAAAGGTTTACACGGTTGAGGGAGAGAGATTCAACTGAAATGAACCGAATTTCGTAATCATCCTCTCCGGCTGCTGCATAAATATAGCCGGTGGTATCCTCCTTGCCATCATTATGATCAGGAGGAGGAGAAATACTAAAAACAGCAACCAAGCCAGACCAAGCCATCTTTTTACCGTAATTTTTATAAATTTAATGCAAAGGCGCACTTGCGTATCCTCGCACACACACTCACTTTTTGGTGAAAATGCATGCCAACATCTTTCAAAACCACACCATTCATCCGACCAACTCAACCAAAGTGCAATGTGAATAAAATTCATTCAATGTTTTACTCTTTGGAAATGCTGCAGTGGTGAAAGAGATGAATAGTGGAGTGAAGCAAAAAGATATAAAAAAATATTCCACCACAGGATTGAATGAATGAGATGTGGAGGAAGAAAATAATAAAAACAGGAAAGCCCTTGCTTTGCGTTTTAGATGGATTTGAATTTTGTTCTGTAAAAATCGCATTTTTCTACAGCTATTGCGTAGAGAAAGAAGAAATGAGGTAAAACCAAAGCGGAAACCACTTCGAAGTAAATTTCATTTTGGCTCAGGCTGACGACGTGGATACATCAGCAACAGTAGCATTAATAAGGCTCCTGAGCTTTCTGGTTTTTGCGTAATAGTATGAAACTGATTTTGTAAGTGATGACGATGAGAATGTACTGTACGGTAAAAAAGCTAGTGTGTGTAACGGATTGACGATTTGTGGATAAGAGAGGAAATCCTATTGTTACATCCCACTTACATTCAAACTGAAAATCATATCAGAATTTGGAACATGGTCTTACAGGCATAATGACTATGCAGCTTATTTACTATTTCCTGTTTTTGTGGCTAACGTTTTTTACTCAGGAGAAAGAGTGGTTGTAGCGAAATCTGAGATGAAACACGAGGGATTTTTGCTAAGAGTGGAGAAACCACCAGGAGAACAGTTGAATTGGAAGCGGAAACGGCTGTCATCATTTTATTTTCAACATAATCATCCATTTCTTTTTCCTCCACAAACTTTTACTCCTTTTCTAAAGAAAGCTTACTGGATTAGATGCTCAAAAGCAATAATAAATATCGAAGCACAACTACTACAATGTACTACCTTGGTATTTTATCTTCGTTTTTATAATATTGCTCCCTACTTTGTCTTCCTAAATTAATTTAATTGAACTAAAAAACTTAAAAGCTTTTCAAAGATGAAAGTATAATCGTTTTATTCAGATTAAGGAATAAGTACTTTGCATAAGAAAGGACGAAGAAATCTTTTCTCACAAAAAATTTGATAACTTCTTTCCTTTTAGGAATATTGTTTAGCATGGAAAGTGTGAAAGTATCACCACTGTTTTGTCTTTGATTGTAAAGAAATTTCTTTTGATACTGCAGTAATTTTAATGCACTTTTTAGAAAAAACCTTTTCTTTATTTCCTTAAAACAAGAAACAAAAATGATGTAGCATGATCGATCAGAATATTTCATCATTTTCGTTTCCAAGAAAAACGGAAATAATGCATGTTTACGTGAGTGGGAAAAGAAAAGAGAACCAATCTATCTAAAAAAAGCTATCCTTCTACTATCTTTCCATATCTTCTTTCTTTTTGGCAACCGGTGCTGTTGGATTCATCCATCTACCCATCCATCTGTCTACATGTTTCGTCTCTTTCGTCTTACTGTTTTCTTCTATCCTCATCCATTACAGTATTGGAGCGAAGGAATTGAAGAAATATATAAAAAGGGGAAAAAGGAAAGCAGTAAGCCAAGTCAATCCCATTCATCCTCTTCATCTCTCACTTCACTACTCTAATAGGGAGAAAAGGATAATATAATTCCATGTCTCTTTTCCCTCCTTTTATTTTCTGTTTCTCTTTGTAGTAGATAAAGAAAGCAAGATAAATATATTCACCCAGTATAAAACTATTTCTTTAAGTGGGAGAAACTCACAGAAAGAAAATTTTCCTGATTGTTTTTAAAAGAATGGAAAAGGAAAGCAGAAGGGANAAGAAAATTTTCCTGATTGTTTTTAAAAGAATAGAAAAGGAAAGCAGAAGGGAGCGGAAATAAAGAAGAGAAGAAAAGAGGGTTATGGTGATATAGTGATGATGCAAAAATGATGATGGTTGTGATGGCGGTGTTGCCAAGAACGAAATCACTTTTCCATTTTATTTTGTTCATTCCATCACTACTCCCTCAGTTCAGTTCTTACTCTCAACATTTCTTTAATAGTAGAAGAACAAAAAACTTGCAGGAAAAAAATTACTATTAAGAAAATCCTTTTGTCGTTTTCTTTCTCCTGCTTTCAAGTTTATTTTTCCTTAATTGAAAAGAAGAAAGGATGGATAGAGTAAACTGTCACCTCAAATCACAAGAACTGACTAAAGTGAGAAGGAGGCGTAATTAAAAAGTCAAATGAATTCTCACTTTTTTCTTTTAATTTATTCTGTGATTTGAATTTTACTAATGTAAATGTAGTACATATTTGACTGCAAATTCTAACCTGTTTAAAAAGATTTATGCTTTAGAGAGAGATAGTGTATATAAATATTATTTTTCTAATAGCCATCATCATAATCTCCCACACGCCATCACTACCCCCGCATCCAATTTTGTATCGTCATCATTCCCCATTTTCATCTCATTTTTCTTTCTTATCATCAATGACGAAATAAAATGAGTTTGGAAGTTCCAAGTGAATGATTCCCTAGCGTCCATTTCACTGACCACCACCGCCATTTCAATCCCCTTATTCTTCCAAAAAGCATTCTTTCCCATCATCGTCTGCCCGTCCCCTACTAAAGTGTACAATATTTTTAGTCAAAAAGCTACAATTTTATTATTGAATTGCCACTCTTTTCTTTATAAACACTTTTATCATAAGTTTTTGTAACTAAAAGTATGATGGTATGGCATTACACAATATATTATACGTTATCAGTTCTTCCTCAAGAGCAAACATCATTCCATTTTTCTATATTCCCCCTCTGACCAATCTGACCATGAGGAAAATATTATACATCTACCTTTCCTTCTAATATGACATGACTTTCAATTCCAAGAAAAAATATAACGGATTCCATCCCATTTTCTAATATTTCATTCTTCCGCTCCATTGAGATCATCAAAAAAATATTGAAGGGGAATTTGTTGTAGTACTTGAAGGGGAACTTTTAGAAGAAATCTCATCATCATCAATACAGATAAGAGCAAGGGGCTCAGCTTATTCATTCTCTTGCTACTTTTCACTTGGTCTTTGGGGAGTCACCAAGACACAAATACTTTACCGTCTTCCACAGATCTTATCATCTTATCTCCCGCCGCTTGCTGCAACTCCGACTTTAAGTTATTTCGGAATTGGATGTAATTTTACCTTCATCTTATTTCTTTCCGTCCACCACCATTGTACCATCATCATCAACAACAACATTGCCAGAGGAGGAAGATGAGACATCATTAAAAAAGAACGGGACTATTAGTAAGCT